>PVJX010038446.1:0-16327 GCA_004027295.1 Dolichotis patagonum
AAAAAAAAAAAAAAAAAAAAAGCAGGGGTAGCAATTCTGTTTGTAGAAAATGTGAACTTCAAACCAAGAATGATCCAAAAACATAAAGAAGGTCACTACATACTAGTTAGGGGAAGGTGTCAAGAGGAAGAGATAACTGTCTTAAATGTATATAGACCAAATTAGGGAGTACCCAGCTATAAAGAATGTATTAACAAAAAAAATCAAATAAGCAATAACACAATTATAACAGGAGGCCTTAACATACCATTGACACAAAGGGAAAGATCAACTAGACAGAAAATCAGCAAAGAAATAACAGAACTGAGTCACACCTGTGAACAAATAGACTTGATAGATGTATACAGAGTGTTCCACCCAACAACATCAGGATATACCTTCTTCTCAGAAGTACATGGCATGTTCTCTAAAATAGACCATATAACAGTCCACAGAACATACTTAAGTAAATGCAAAAGAATTGAAATAATCTCAAGCATGTTATCAGATATTAGCACCATGAAACTAGAAATTAATGATAAAAGAAACTGCAAAAACTTCAAAAACACATAGAAATTGAATAATACACTACTGAGCAATCAGAAGGTCACAGAGGAAATTAAAGAAGAAATTAAAAAATATCCACAAGCAAACGAAAATACAAATACAACTTACAGGAATCTGTGGTATACAATGAAAGCAGTTATAAGGGAAAATTCATTGCAGTGAATTCCCACATCAGGAAAACAGAAGAAACACAAATAAACAACCTGATACTACACCTCAAAAATCTAGAAAAAGAAGAGCAAGCTAAGCCCAAAGCAAAAAGAAGGGAGGAAATTATAAAGATCAGAGCAGAAATCAATGCAATAGATACTAAGAAAACAATACAAAGAATCAATGAATCAAAGAGTTGGTTCTTTGAAAGAATAAATAAAGTTGATAAGCCCCTAGCCAACCTTATTAAAAAAAGGAAAGAAAAAACTCAAATTCATGCAATAAGGAATAAAAAGGATAAAATCACTATAGACTCTGTGGAAATCCAGAAGATTATCAACACCTATTATGAAAACCTCTATTCTTACAGGTTCGATAACATAGAAAAAATGGATAGATTCCTAGAAACATATGAACTACCAAAGCAGGGTCAAGAAGATGTAAAACTGTTTAATAACTGAATTTCTACTAATGAAATTGAAAACATAATTAAGCCCTTGCCAACGAAGAAGAGCCCAGGCCTAGATGGATTCACTGTGGAATTCTACAAGAAATACAAAGTAGACTTAATTCTGACACTCCTCAAACTCTTCAATGAAAGCAATTCTTCCTAACTCATTCCTGGAAGCAGATATTACTCTAGTACCAAAACCTGAGAAAAACCCAACTAAAAAAGAGAACTATAGGCCAATCTCCCTAATGAACATAGATGCAAAAATGCTCAATAAAATATTGGCAAACAGGATGCAGCAAATCACAAGAAGATAATATACCACAACCAAGTGTGATTCATTCCAGGAATGCAGGGATAGTTCAACATATGTAAATCAATAAATGTAATCCACCATATCAATAGAGCCAACAACAAGAATCACATGATCATTTCTATAGATGCAGAAAAAGCTTTTGATAAGGTCCATACTCATTCATGATAGAAATCTTACAGAGAATGGGAATAGATGGTCTTTACATCAATAAGTTAAAGGTTATCTATGACAAACTGACAGCCAGCATCATATTAAATGGCCAAAATACTGAAAACCTTTACCCTAAAATCAGGAACAAGACAAGGATGTCTATTATCACCACTCCTATTCAACATAGCGCTGGAAATACTAGCCAGAGCAATTAGACAAGAGAGAGAAATAAAAGGAGCAAGGATAGAAAAAGGATAACCTAAATTATCATTATTTTCAGATGACATGGTATTCTACATAGAAGACCCCCAAAATGCCATTGAAATACTCCTAGATATAAAAAATAAATTCAGTAAGTTAGCTGGTTACAAAGTTAACACCCCAAAATTAACAACATTCTTATACACTAACACCAAAATCACTGAGACAGAAATAAGGGAAGCCACACCATTCACACTAGCATCCAAAAAAAATGAAATACTTAGGAATCAATCTAACAAAAGAAGTAAAAATCTATTCAAGGAAAATTATAATACCCTGAAAAAGAAAGCAAAGAGGATCTTAGAAAATGGAAAGAAATCCCTTGTTCATGGATAGGAAGAATAAATGTTGTGAAAATGGCCATTCTCCCAAAACTGTTATACAGATTCAATGCAATCCCACTCAAAATACTACTAACATACCTCATCGATCTAGAGATATCACTCCTAAAATTCATCTGGAACCAGAAGAGATCTAGAATACCAAAGGCAATTCTAAGCAAGAAAGGCACGGCAGGAGGCATCAAAATCCCTGACTCGAAGTTATACTACAAAGCTACTGTAATGAAATCAGTATGGTACTGGAATAAAAAGAGACCTGAAGATCAACGGAATAGATTACAAGATACATGTAAAACTACAAACACACTCAGCCACCTTACTTTGATAAATGGGCCAAACACGTCCACTGGAAGAAAGATAGTCTCTTTAATAAATGGTGCTGGTCGTCAAAAGAAATCTCCAGCATAGTGAAAAGAAAACCCACAAACTAGGAAAAAAATCTTCCTGAACTGTCCCTAAGAAAAAGGATTTCTGTCTAGAACTTATAAAGAACTGAAAAAATCAGACCGCCAAAATTCAAAGACCCAATCCAAAAATGGGCATCCAAGATGAACACACAGTTTTCAGATGAAGAAATACAAATGGCAAATAAAGACATGAAAAAATGTTCATTATTAGTCATTAGAGAAATGCAAATTAAAACCACACTGAGATTCCATCTCACTCCAGAAAGAATGGCCAGGATAAAGAAAACTACCAACAACAAATGCTGGAGAGGCTGTGGGGAAAAAGGAACTCTTCTGCACTTTTGGTGGGAGTGTAGACTGGTGCAACCACTATGGGGGTCAGTCTGGAGATTCCTCAAAAACCTGGGAGTCCTATTTGACCCAGTTATTCCACTTATGGGCATATTCCCAGAAGAACTGAAATCATCATACCACAGTGATATATGTGTACCCATGTTTATAGCAGCACAGTTTGTAATAGCCAGCTCTTGGAAACAACCTAAGTGTCCATCAACTGAGGAATGGATAAAAAAGTTGTGGTATTTTTATATAATGGAGTACTACTCAGCTATAAAGAATGATCACATTGAGATATTTATAAATAAATGGACATAAGTTGAGACCATACTTATAAGTGAAATAAACCAAACTCACATGTATAAATACTGTATAGTCTCCCTAGTGTGAGAAATGGTAAGAGTACATAAGATTTTTGGGTAATCATGATTCCCCTTTACATTGCTTTGAAGCCTTATAATGCTTTCATTCAGTGGTTTGATTGGTTTTATTCTGTTTTGTTTGATTTTATTATGTGTAATGGTATGACCAGCTACTTTGAAGAAAAGAAGAAATTATGGCAGCTGTTGCTGATTTAATATCATCTTGCTGTGAAGTCCTACCATGCTTTGTTTCTTCTATTACCATTGGTTCTATCATGTAGTGTCTTATTGGGATTTTAATTTATGTGATAGTATAAACAAATTTTTAATGGAGAATGACATATTATAGTAGCAATTGTTCAATTTCTGTTATTTGGTTCAGAATGCCCTGTAATACTTTCATTCTCTTGAATGGTTTTATACTATTTTGTTATGTTTGATATTATTGTATGTGAAGCCATGCTCAACTATTGCAAAGAAAGAGACATTATGGTAGCTACTGTTAATATCCGGTTGTCTTGTTTTGCTGTGTTGCTTATGTTGTTCTGTTCTGATCTGCTTTGTTCTGTCCTCTTTTGTTTTATTCTGTGTAAAATAAAATATAATAAATTGTGCTGGAAAGATTAGCTCTGCATATGCCAAAAACTAAAACTAGACCCATGCCTATCACCATGTACTAAAGTCTAAATGGATCAAAGATTTAAATATTAATACAGAAATAGTAAATCTGTTGGAAGACAAAGTAGATAAAAATCTTGAACACATAGGGGTAGGTAGAGAATTCATGAACAAGAATCAAACCACATTGGAGATACTTCCCAGAATCAATAACTTGGATCACTTTTTATTAAAGAGTTTCTGCATGTCAAAAGAAATCTCCACCACACAGTGAAAAGAAAACCCACAAATTGGGAAAAAATCTTAGTGAACTGTCCCTAAGACAAAAGACTTTTGTCTGGAACTTATAAAGAATTAAAAAAAATCAGACCCCCCAAATTCAAAGACCCAATCCAAAAATGGGCATCTGAGATGTACACACAGTTTTCAGATGAAGAAATACAAATGGCAAATAAAGACATGAAAAAATATTCATCATCATTAGTCATTAGAGAAATGCAAATTAAAACCACACTGAGATTCCATCTCACCCCAGAAAGAATGGCCAGGATAAAGAAAACTACCAACAACAAATGCTGAAGAGGCTGTGGGGAAAAAGGAACTCTTCTACACTGTTGATGGGAGGGTAGACTGGTGCAACCACTGTGGAGGTCAGTCTGGAGATTCCTCAAAAAACTGGGATTGGAAGTCCTATTTGACCCAGCTATTCCACTTATGGGCATATTCCCAGAAGAACTGAAAACATCATACCACAGTGATATATGCACACCCATGTTTATAGCAGCACAATTTGTAATAGCCAGCTCTTGGAATCAACCTAAGTGCCCATCAACTGAGGAATGGATTAAAAAAGATGTGGTTTGTTTGCACAATGGAGTACTACTCAGCTATAAAGAATGATCACATTGAGATATTTATAAATAAATGGACATAACTTGAGACCATATTCATAAGCGAAATAAATCAAACTCACATGTATAAATACTGTATAGTCTCCCTAGTATAAGTAATGGTAAGAGTACATAAGATTTTATGGTAATCATGGTTCCCCATTAGATTGCTTTGAAGTCTTAAAATATTTTCATTCATTGGTTGGAATGGTTTTATTCTGTTTGGTTTGATTTTATTATGTGTGATAGTATAAACGGCTACTTTGAAGAAAACAAGACATTATGACAGCCACTGCTGATTTAATATCATCTTGCTTTGAAGTCATACCATGCTTTTGTTTTTCTGTTTCCATTGGTTCTACCATGTTGTGTCTTATTGGGTTTTAATATTTGTTATAGTATAAACCAATTTTTTAAGGAAAATGAGATGTTATAGTAGCCATTGTTCATTATTAGTTATTTGTTTTTGAATGTTCCATAATACTTTCATTCTCTTGAATGGTTTGATTCTATTTTATTATGTTGGATACTATTGTGTGTGAAGCTATGCTCAACTATTTCAAAGAAAGGAGACATTATGATAGCTACTGTCGATATCTGGTTGTCTTGTCGTGAAGGGCTGTGTTCCTTCCATTGTTTTGTTCTGATTTGTTTTGTTCTGTTCTCTTTTGTTTTATTCTCTTTAAAATAAAATCTAAAAAAAATTTCATTGTTACAGGCTTTCTCAGTGCAATTAAAAAGTGATTTACATTTTTACTTTTACTGTATATAAAATTTGTTGAAACAAAATTTTGATATTTGAGGTGTACTTGCACTGAAATTCGCAATCTTTTTTATACTGCATGGTTCTTCACAATTAATAACCTTACTAAAATTATTCTCACACATAACAATAACCAGTTGAGCTCTTTTTTATCATGATCATGTCAAGGATTTTATATTTATAAAGCAATTTACATATGTTTACTATGTCTTTTTTCTTGAACCATACGTACAAACATGCTTCAGAACAATTTTTAGCAGGTTTAAAAAAGTCATTTAAGTTAATTCTTGGGCCATTAGATATTATGCATTGCATAGGAAAGATGATGAGATTTGCAGTTAGAACATCTAAGTTTTTATTAGTTTTTGGGTATGAAATCTTACATACATCACTGAGCCTCTATAGGCCTTCACTTCATTATTTGTGAAATTGCCTCAATAATGACTGCTAGATTCCCTTCTTTATTAATTGTGAGGAACAAATAAACACATGAAGTGTAAAAAATTTAAAAATATCAGTTACTAATTATCCTGAGAAGCAAATTATTTGGTAGATTTCATTCTAGATGCATTCTAGTTAATTGATATCTGATTGCATTTGTGGTCTCTTCTTTTCAGATCTTCCACACCTCTGAGCAAACTTAACTTCTAGCTTTGGAATTATATATCATTTCTTATTCATATTGTATTCCCACTTCCACATGATGCATTCTTTTCTGCTCCTACATTTCTTATGGTTTTAGTCAGAGTTAGTTCTTTAATGCAGTATCTAAATTGGGATGAGTGTGTGTGGAAAAGATAGAGTTATGAAAGCAAACGAGAAAGGGAAAAACTCTTTACAGATAAGGGAATAGAAATAACAGATGAAGCTACAAAGGGTTTCACTCTGCTAGTTAATATATGTATGCAATTTAGTGGTAGATGTTAGGCACTAGATTAAGCAAAAATAAAATTATAAATTCCTGCAGATTAACTTGAGACTCCTCATTTGTCTTGTGAGATTTCTGAAAGTTGTACTATTTGTATCTTGGGGTTTGAAAAGATGCTAGTTGATTTGTTTTAGCTACTTATTGGCATTTTTCAAGGTCAGTAGGTTGTTTTAAAAGCAATATTCATAAGACCAATAGTGTGAATTCAGATCACCAGTCTTTATTTTACATATCACAGAAAGTACATATACACAGGAAGTTGCTTTCCAAGGGTATTTCATTCACATAAAAAAGGAAGTAAGACAGGGCATAAAGGACAAATAAGGTATGCATCAAATTTAAAGTTTATAAGCTAATTGGGATGGCTCCAGACAGTGCTTCACTTCCATGTATAAATGCCCAGTTTAGATAAATCAAGAGAGGAAACTGATGAGGGAACCACTTTAATGGTGTCAAAGAAGTTTTGGGTTATAGAGAAGGTTTCAAGGTTTAGCAGAGGAAACTCAGAAAAACCACATTATAGGCTTTATTTTTCAAGTAAGGGAACAAAAAAGGGCTAAATGGCTTACCACTGCAAATCAAATGTTCTTGTTAATAAGGCAACTGGAATCAGGCATGGTGGCATAAACCAGGCATGGTGGTGCATACCTTTAATCCCAGCACTCAGGAGGCTGAGGCAGGAGGATAGTTGCAAGTTCCAGACCAAACTTTCTTTTTAATTTTTAATCAAAACGTGAGCTACAACGTGAGCTCAAGGTCAGCCTGAATTGAATAGTGAGACCTTTATTCTGTTTTTTTTTACTATATCATGCGTGATGATATGAACAGCTGTGTTGAAGAAAATAAAACATTATGACAGTTATTGCTGATTTAATATCATCCTTCTTAGAAGTCCTACCATGCTTCTATTCCTCTACTACCATTGGTTCTATCTATCACATTGTGTCTTACTGGGATCTGAATATGTGTGATAGTTTAAACAAAATTTTTCTATCAAAAATGAGATATTATAGTACCCATTGATCATTTTCTATTATTCAGTTCAGAAAGCCCTGTAATTCTTTCACTATTTGAATGGCTTTATACTATTTTGTTATGTTTGATATTATTGTATTTGAAACTATGCTCAACTATAGCAGAGAAAGAGATATTGTGATAGCTACTGTTGATGTCCGGTTTTTATGTAAAGTACTGTGTTTCCTATGTTGTCCTGTTCTGATCTGCTCTGTACTGCCCTCTTTTGTTTTATTCTCTTTAAAATAAAATTTTTAAAAAAGCAAGCAAGAAAGAAAAAAGGCAACTAGAATCGCTGGATAGCGCTTCTCCAGTTTCAGATGATTTCTTCTTCTATAGAATGATAGACTTTGTTTCCTTTGTGATTCTTACTCAAACTTTGTGTCAATGCAGTAATGATTACCTCCATCTTGTCTTCAGGATAACTTTCTTTTTTATTTTTAATCAAAAGCAACCGGAGTTTATTTTACAAGTATTTGTTGAAGGACATTATGCCAGGCCCTGAACTAACCACAGGTGATAAGTGGCCAGTAAGACATTATAATGTAAGACATAGGGCCGTTATGGATAATCTTGCCGTGAGCTTCATTTTAATTATGTAAATTTAATAGAAGCCAAATTTTGTGATTACAAAGTGATACAATCCTCTGCAATATACATTTCTCCAATTCAAATCATCAAGACACAAAACATCTTGCTTAGTGACAGTGAAAGTCCATTGTTTACCTTCTCCTTTTCTTACTGAGGTTGCCTATGAGACAAAAACAGTATTTTGTTTTCAATTTTATAAATTTATGTCCTTGAGGTTTGGCTGTAAAATGAATTAATTTTCTGTAGGACTTCTCTGCAGTTTTGGTTTAAGTTTATGTTCCAAATAGAGTTGTTTAAGAATTTCAAAACTTAGTGAAACTTGCCTGTTCATGGCCATGCCACATGACTCTTCCAGTCACACTTGCATGGGCCCAAAATAATGCAAAACAACACAAATACATTTTCCACCCCTAAGTAGCATACCCTCGGATGGGTCTGAATATCTAAAGCAAAATTATAATTTGCACACTGAGGCAAAGAGAACCCCAATACATATTTGTAAGATTGTTGCAAGTGTAAAACAGCTTAAATGGAAACCTTTTGAAATTATAAAGATGATTATTTTAAAAATCTGTTATATTTAGAGAAGCAAAGAAAATAATACAGATATAGTCAGTGTTCAAAAGCATATTTTAAATTTCACTGGTGTTCATGTTGAACAGCTTGAAATATTTTGAATATCTTTTATATTTACATAGAATTTGTGATTTTATAATTATCAATGTAATAGTACCAGATTTCTCATAAGGATCTCATGGCAGCAAAGAATATTAAAAGTCTCTTCTGTTCACACCTGGCAGTATGGGGTACAAGGTTTCTAAAGAGAAGACAATCTAATTCATGATTAGCAAAGCTCCTATTTAGACTAACTTTGCATAGTATTAATGGTGATATTAGAAAATGATCAGTGAGTAATGGTAATATTTTGGATCTCCATGGGTATCTTTTGGATACTTTTTGCAACATATCAATCATCACTTTTCATTAGTAAGATAGTTTTCATATTTTTGGTCAGAGGTTTTCAAATTGAGATAGTTAATGAGACCCCATTGTTTTGTTCAGTGGTAATGTTTGGCAGAAATGAAGTACTGTTAAATATCTGCTAACCAGTCAGGCAGCCTAAAGAGTCATAGACCAGGATCAAATCAAAAAGAAATGTTTGTCTCATAGTGTATAAAAGGGGAAAAGGTGTGGCTGATTTCCTTTAAAAATAGTTCCCCAGATATTTCTGACTGCAAAATAAATTCACATGCAATATAGTCAGTATGAAAAATATAGTACAAAATGAAACATTTGTATAATTTCAGACAAACGTAATTAAGACTATTATATTTCCTCCTGTACCCTTTTTTTTGAGGTAAGGTCTCACTATGTAGTGCATGCTGGCCTTGAACTCATAGTGGTCTTCCTGCCTCAGCCTCCTGAGTGCTGGCATTACAGGCTGCATCACCACATCTGACTTGTTCAGCATCTTTTCTAAGGAATCAAAATCATTCCACAAATCTAATTTTATTGTTTACATTTTAACATAAAAATATAAAGGCAAATGTCCTCATTCTAGAGATACATAATTTTAATGGCTGCAGAATCTTTCATTTTACAGGTATACCACAAATTATGTTAAGATAATCTTTTTAATTATTAAACATATATGATATTTTGGTTTAATTTTTTTAAATGAGGCTTTGGCTACAAGTAATTTTTGGATATCAACTCTTGCCAGAAAAATAAAGTAAGATGACAGGATAGAGATACTTGAATGCTATCAAATAAGTCTAGTGTCAATGGTTAGACTGTTAATCCTATCATCTTTATTCAACATAATATTAAGTCCCTGAATTTGTATGTGACTCTGAAACTTAAAGCTACAACTGATAATTTGGAATACAACTGGAATATCGGATGATATACTTATTGCCTTTTCTTTATCTACCAACTAAATTTATGACTTTGTTCATTCCCTATCTCCTAAATTAACTTTGGCACAAATCCTAGGAACTCCTAGCCTTCTAACATCTTTATTAATGGCTTTCATTCTTGACTGACACTTTCTGTTTTCTCATTTTCATGTTTAGGATCTTTCTTTTTCTTTCTTCCTTTTTTTTTTTTTTTTTGTACCAGCGATCGAAATCATGACCTCACGCTTGTCAGGCAGGCGTTTATACCACTGAGTCAAATCCCTGTCCCCTGGATCTTTATTTTACTAAAGTGATAGTATGGTTTGTGTTCAGATGCCCCTCCCCAGCCTCATGCAATCATGGACGTGGCTGATTCTAACATTTGTGATTTGTTTGTTGTCTAGCACTAGGATTGGCGATGTGAGTGCTGCACCTGTCCGGGGGCAGAGCCGACATACAGTGTAAGAGGAGGAAGAAGGCGTGTCTTTCCTCTTCTACTCTGTTCCCTCTTGCTGTGAACAGCTGTACCCGCTATGCCATCCTGCCTTGGAGCCAGATGAGTATGGATTTAAACCCGTAAACTGTAAGAAATAAACCTTCCTTCACTTTACTTTGGGCATCAGGTATTTTCTCTCAACAATGAGAGAAAAGTAACTAAGACAGGTGGCATTTAAAAAAAACCTCTAAAATAATTTCTTGCATAGTTTGACAGATTGGATATTTTTGGTCATAATGGGGCTCTAAAAGTAAAATTCATATTTTACTTGAATTATTTTATTTGTACTACATATAAACCACATTATGAATTTTTATGACTATGGTCAAAACCTAGAGTGGTCAGCAAGGAGCTAAAGCCCGCTTCTTAAGGATTTATTGAATTAGACTCAGTTAAACTTATTTTCCCTTTTCTGATTGGCTAATTCAACATATCAAGGCTGAAGCTTGTCTTAGATATTTTCTCTTCTTTTGGTTGACAGTGTACTGTGTTTCTCTAAGTTCTATTTTTCTATTCAGTTTGAAAACCAGCTGGGAAAGAAACATTAATCAGGAAAAATCTCAGGCAGTTTTTACTTGGAAACCTTAGTATGCTTTGCTCCAAAGTTTTTTTTTTAAACCATAATCAAAGTTTTGCATTAAAACCTTGTCTTATCTACTTAAAATACATGCACACATGAAAAACCAAAAATGTTCCTCTCAGATAATTCCATAGGAATAGTAATGCATTTAGCTAAGTAAACGGCCTTCTTATTAAATACACTGAAGTCACCACTAGAATTCATTGTGGTGAATAACAGTAATATTTGTATATGCATTTACTTTTTAAATTTTATTTTAAAGAGAAGAAACAATAAAACAGTAATAGAGAATTTCAAAGCAAATTAATAGATTAACAATGGTTAATATGTTGCTATCTTCAAAGTAGTTGCTCAAAGTATAAGATATAGCCATGAAAAATTGATCAAACAGTATAACCACAAACCTTTCTTTTCAATGAATAGAAATTAGTAGCTTAGCTGTCTGAGCTATCTTGTGTGCATATATTATCCCTTTTTGTTTCTTATACTAGGGATACAACATGATGTTTATACATGTCAGTCTTATTTAGTTCACTTATGAGTATGGTCTCAAGTTGTATCCATTTACCTATAAGAGCCTTGAGTTTATTCTCCTTTATAGCTGAATAGTACTCTATTGTATAAAAATAGGAACCCACAGAGTGTAAAATTTTAGCCAACAGTCCCTCAAAAAAGGATTTATATTTAGAACATATAAAGAACTGAAAAAAATCAGACCTCCCAGGTTTAAATATCCAATCCAAAAATGGGCATCTAAGATGAATACACACTTCTCAGATAAAGAAATACAGATAACAAATAAATTTATGAAAAAATTTTAACATCATTGTTCATTTAACAGATGCAAATTAAAACAACACTGAGATTCTATCTCATCCCAGAAAGAATGGCTATTATCAAGAAATCAAGCAATAACAAACACTGGAGGAGTTGTGGGAAAAAGGAACAATTTTCCACTATTGCTGGGAGTGTGGACTCATGCAATTAGTGTGGAAATCAGTGTAAAGATTCCTAAAGCACTAGGATTAAAGGTCCCATTCAACGCAGCTATTCATCATCTTCTGGGTATCTTCCCAGAAGAATTAAAAACATTGTACCACACTGATATATGTGCACCAGTTGTTTATAACAGCACAATTTGTAATAGCTAGATCTTGCAAACAGCCTAAGTTCCCTTTAACTGAAGAATGGAATATCTATCTATCTATCTATCTATCTATCATCTATCATCTATCTATCTGCTGCAGGGGAAAAACAGGAAAAATAATTTAAGGGAAATATCTATGCATCATATTTATTTAATGTATTTATGTCTACAATCCAATATATACTTACATTTAAGACAAATTTTTGTCATATTGCATAACTAGAAAAATCATCTTTCTGCAAAGCATCCATAAGTGTTGTGGGCATAGGAGGTAATAGTCTATTAAATGGATAGTTAAGTTTGTAAGAAATCAAGAGAACACTCCAAGGAAAAATCTCCAAGGGAAAATCCCCAAGGGAAATATCAAAAAGAACAATGACAACCAGTTGATGCATCTGAACTGAGGTCAAATGTGCTCTGGATGAGGAGCCATAAATGCTGGTATTGGTAGTCTACCAGCATGGTTTTTAGCACCTTTCTTTAAGATAGGAGGCAAGACTGGAGGTTTATGTGCTATGGCAGTTAGAATTGAGACATACATATACATAGATGTTGGGTTCCTCAAAAGACTGTATCTTTAGTTATAGAATGGAAAAGAGAGAGATAAAAAAGAAACTTGCTATTTTGGCCTGGATTTTGATTGGAAAAAAATCTCCCATGAGTCTTCCTAGCTACAGCTAATACAGTTTGTCATTCTAAGTTATAACCATTCACATGGTATAAGTTCCCTCAAGCTAAGAAGGTAATGTAAAAATCTTTTCTGGAATGGTGATACTACTAGAATTCCCAGAAGATATGCCATATGTGATGCTCCCTGGAAGATGAACTCACCAATAAAAAAAAGTACAAAACCTGAGGAAAATGTTCTTCCAGAAGCCTCAAAAATCAGCAGAATTAGATCCCAAGAGCTTGATGTAATCAGCCTATCACATAGATACTATAACTGTGCCCTTAACATTAAAGACATATCGAGGCCAACTTTCCAACTTCCAACTATATTTACATTATGATAGTTCACTCTGCCTCAAAAACTCAACTATAAGAGATTCAATATGAAAAGAAAACCCATATGGTATACTCAGACACAAATAAAACATAAACTAAAAAAGAAGAGGGTAAAAAGGACTAAAAGTTCTCCATGAAAAATGACAGTCTGGACCATGCTCTCTATCTGAAGCCAAGTAGTTGGGATGGTCTCTCTCCCAACATTGCTCAATAAGAGAGGCTAGGAAAAAAAACACCACTTTTGTTAGACAGTGTTTGAAGCTACAGTCTGAATGAACATCCACCTAAGGGAAGAAGACACAGACAGAACCTATCTTTGAGGATCTAAGGCTCTATGAAAGGGATTGTCATATCATTAGTATCATTGTGAGGCATTGCCTCTTTAAAAATTAGTTCTTTTTGTAGAAATTTCGGGCCTTAGATAATTGTAAAAATATCTTCATGGTGAGAGGTGAGATGATAATATTAGGGATGAAAAATCAATGTTATAGGTGAAGTGAGGCACTGAATAAAAATAAAATCCCACAATGTACACGTATTGAGAAAATTCTTACTCATGACTTTGTAAGCACTTACTAAAAGAGACTCAAGGTATGTAAAGTATGGGGCAGAAGACAGCAGACTTGGAAATATTAAGGGCTCATAATATTGTGGGGTAACGTGTATCGTGGTGAAAAGATTTTGGATATCAGTGAGGTAAATGATTTTACAGTTTTTAAATAGTGGTAAAATTTTATGTACCTTTTTTTACCAGAACAAAACAGTAACAGCAAACATTAATAAAATGAAAAGCAAATCCATAAATTTATAATTAATGGAAAGCATATATTAAAAGTATCTTGATCAACATGGTTATAGAATAACAGAACCTACAATAAAAAATAAAACATTGTGTAAAAGAAGAATAAAATCTAGTCATTACATCATACTGTCATGCAATGAATTCCTTCATCAAAACAAAAAGATTTCAGGAAGCATGAGTGATTATATTAGTGTAAAACTAAGCTACCCTCAGGGTGTAAATTCCTGAGGGAGGGGAGGGATTATACTTGTTTCTTGTTGCAATAATGAAATTACTGAGACATGTTAACTTTATAATGAAAAATCTTTATTTATCTCGTAGATCAGGATGCTGAAAGTGCAAACACCAAGATGCATGATCTGGAGAACTGCCTCCGTGATACAAATTTCAGTATTTGGTGTGGGAAGTAGAAATCACACTTCCAAACAGGAAGCCAGAAAGGCTAGCTCAGGCCAGGCCCAGGATTTTTTAACAACCATCTTGTGAAAACTACCAAATGGTCCCACAAGAATTACCTTAGTCCTTTCTGAAGACAGGACCCCACTGATTCAAAGACTTTTCACTTAGCCTAATCTCTTCAAGGTCTACACCATCTTCCATCTTCCAAAACTGAGTTTTGAGACTAAGCCTCCAATGCATGAATCTTTAGAGGGACATAATGAAACTGTATCCAAATCACAGTAGACATATTACAAAATGATAAAGGACTAGTCAACAAAGAGGATAAAGCTATTACAAATGTTTATATACAATAGAACTGCAAAATATATATGAAGCAACAATTGATAAATCTGAAAAGAAAAATAGAAAAACCACCATACATTGGAGTCTCACATTTAAGTCTTCATTTAAAATGGCTTTTGTATATAATGTAAGATAAGCATCAGTTTTCATTTTTTTACTTGTGGATATCCAATTTTCCTAATCCTTTATTGAAGAGACTAAATTTCTCTCATTGTGTACTTTTGGCACTTTGATACCAAATCAGTTTGCTGTTTCTATGTTTTGGATGCAGTCTGTCACCAATTGTTCATGTATTGGAAGCTTGTTCCTCAGTGTGGTAGTGTTGGGTGGTCATGGGACCATTAAGAGGTAGGCCTAGTGGGAAGTAATTATGTCATTGAGGGTCCTGCCTTCAGTGGTAATTAAGGTACTGCAGCACTTGTGAGACTTGAGTTAGCTCCCACAAGAGGGGTTGTTATAGGTGAGTGAGCCTGGGCTTTCCTCTTTGCTCTTGCTTTCTGTCCTTCCATATGACTTCTTTTCCTCACATTTGCTTCCACACTGATGCTACCTGCTATGAATGAAGCTTTTAAGACAGCGAATTTAGTGCCACACCTTTGAACCAAGACAACTATAAGCCAAATAGATTTTTTTCAGTACTGGGAATGGAACTCAGAGCCTCAAATCTGAGCTATGTTGGTAGCCTTTTAAAATTTTTATTCTGAGATGGGGTCTGGCTAAGTCACTTAGTAGCCTAGGTTGGGCTTGAATTGGCCATCTTCCTCCCTCGGCTCCCCGGAGTGCAGAGTTTACAGATGTGTGCTACCAATTCAACTTAAACACCTTTTCTTTATAAAAAATTTTTAGCCTTAGGTATTTAATTATGATAATGATGACTGAAAATGGACTATTCAACTGTATGTACATGAATTTATTAATGGGGCATCTACCTGTTCCATTTTTCTGTCTCTATATTTATGTTGAAACATTCTCGTTTGGTTGCTAGAGATTTGTAGTCCATTTTGAGGTCAGACAGTGTGATATTTTTGCTTTGCTCTTTTTGCTCAAGATTGCTTTGGCTATTCAGGATCTTTTCATATAAATTTTATAAATTTTTTCTATTTATATGAAGAATGCCATTGGTATTTTGATAAAGATTGTATTGTCTCTATAAATCACTCTGAGTAGTATGGAAATTTTAACAATATTAATTCTTACAATTCATGAATTTAGTTCTATTTATTTATTTCTTCAATTTCTTTCATCAGTGCTTTATATTTTTCAGTATAGAAATCATTTTCTGCCTTAAACTTATTTTTATTTTTGTAGAAATTTTTAATGGGATTGTCCTTTTTGCTTCTTTTTTAGATAATTGGCTACTGAAATTTCATACATTGATTTTGTATCCTGCAAATTTATGGAATTCATTTATTAATTCTAACAGTTGTTTAGTGGTCTTTAATATTTTGTACATAAAAGACCATATCATCTGCAAGCAAGGACAGTTTAACTTCTTCCTTTCTAATTTCAATGCCCTTTATTTATTCTTTTG
>PVJX010038447.1:0-16305 GCA_004027295.1 Dolichotis patagonum
TAAAGAACTTTAAAAAAAAAAAAAAGTGAGAAAAGAGAAAAACAAAAATAAGAAAAGCAATAAAACCAAAGATCATATGTGGCCCATAAAGCTTAAAATAATTAACTACCAACCCATGTGCTTAAACTCCTTGAACCACATTTTTCTCCTGGCATTCTTTTATACCCACTGCAATTAGGTTCTACCTGTACCAAAATGATTTTTATTAAGGTTACATTTCTGACTACATTTTTCAGTATTTTATCTCTGCCAATCTAATGACCTCCTCACAATTCCTGAACAGAGAAATGGCTGGAAGATAAAGAGTTCAAGAGTCATAATGTGGAAACTTGGACCACAACAGTGATTCTCAAATGAGGGTAGTTTAGTATCACAAGGGGCATCTCACAATGTCTGGAGGTATTTCTGGAGGTTGCAATTGGAAGTCACTGTTGACACCTCAGTGCTACTAGGAAAACTTTCCATTAAATACTTAAAATTTTAGGTTTAAAAATAAAGACTCATAGGAAAATTGCAAAGATAGCACAAAGCGTCTTAGGTACCCTTCACCCTGTGGTAACATGTAACACAGCTATATCTATATCTATATCCAAATAGTTGTTGGTCAGTTTCCACCATTTTTATTCATTTCTTTACTTATTTTTCTTTCTTTTTTCTTTTTCAGTACCGGGGATCAAACTCGCAATCTCACGCTTGCCAGGCAGGTGCCTACGCCACTGAGCCAAATCCCTGGCTTCTTTTATTTTATCTACTTACTTATTTTTCTTTTAGCTTTTACCATTTTTTAAAAAGTTTTCATCTGATATTTTAGTGTATTAGTACGTGTGTGTAGTACAAAATGTTTACATCCTTGTAGGAAGTTGGTGCATCCTTCATCCCTTTCCTTACTCCTCCCTACACCTCCTGATCCCTTTTCCCTTTGAGAACAATGTATCTCTCTATTTCTATTTTGCTGTTTATTTCTACTCTGAGTTCCTCATATAGGAGAAATAGTTTTCACCATTTTTTAAAACATTATCAACTGATGTGTGTATAATTTTATACTATACATAGATTTTGTAACTACCACCACAAGCATGACACAGAACTAGTCTATCATCACAAACGATCTCCCTCTACTTCTTTGTATTCACATCCTTACCCCTATTATTTCCTATCTCATCTCAGTACCCTAAAAGCCAGTCTGTTCTCCATTCTCTATAGTTTTGTTATTTTGAGAATGTTACATAAATGCAGTCATGCAATATGTAATATTTTGAGCTTGTCTGTTTTACTATACATAGTATCTTTTAGAGCCACCTAGGCTGTTTTATGTCAATAGTTTATCACTTTTTAATGCAGAGCAGTATTCTAATGTATAGATATGTGCCATGGCTTATGTCTCACATGGTCGCAGGCAGGGCTTTGCAGAGGTGGCTGGATCTAGAGTGTGCTGCTAGGATTAATGGTATGTTATTTCTAAATTAGTCCACTGACTAGTTTGGCACAGTTCTGGGTATGGATAATGGGAAGGCCATTATCCTTGGGGATAGATGAGTGGCTGCCCTCCCTAAGTGCGTGTGACCTAGATAGAGTATAAGGGACAAGGAAGAGAGTTGCTATTAAGCTAGGCATGGTGGTACACACCTGTAGTCCCAGCACTCGGGAGACTGAGGTGGGAGGATCACTGTGAATTTGAGACCAGCCTGGGTTACAATATGAGCTCAAGGCCAACCTGAACTGCAGAGCAAGACTCTGTCTCAAAAAAGACCAAAGAAAAAAAGAGCTGCTGTTGCGGTTACTTGACTCCTTCACTGCTTTTTGCCTTCTACCTACCATGAACTGTTTCTCTTCCGCCATGCCATCCTGCCTTGCAGACAGCCAACTATTAACTAAAACCTGTACAAACTATAAGCCACAATAAACCTTTCCTCCTTAAACTTTGGGTGTTGGGTATTTTGTCTCAGTAATGACAAAAGAAAGACAATAATAAGCTCCTGCATATATCCCTGTATGTATTCTGCATGACTAAAGTTCTACCTTTGTCCTTTTGATATGTCACTATTATTCTCTTGAGTATTTCTCCACTTTATATACAACAAAATGTTCTAGGCTTTTTCATTTTTCTTCTCACAGTTCATGAATCAGCCTTTACTCCAAAGGGCACTTGTTTCTGTATGTGGAAAATGATATTTAGGCACCAATATATGTATATGCTACTCATGATCATTGCTATAAATGTCATTGCTTCTGAGGTTTTTCAGTAAAAACAGCCTAGAAGGATGTATGTATACACATACATTAAAATGCATATATGTCTATTTCTATTTTTTAAATATCCAAATTTATGCTGATAAACTCTAATTCTACTCTAATTCCTCAAGATCTACACAAGTCTTCCATTTTGTACAATTTAGTCAGCATTTAGAAATCTGATGGCTTTTTTTTTCACTCTGCTCCATATTAGGGTATACATTATATCAGGGTATGCGTTTACAGATTTATGCCAGTGGTGATAATGTTAACTTGGAGTATTTGGTTAAGACAGTATCAACCAGGCTTCTCCACTACAGACTCATTATTTTTCCCTTTGTAAGTATTAGAAAATCTGTGGGAAAATACGGTAAGATGATGTTTCTCATCAAACTTTTACCCATCAGTTTGCAATCTGAAAATGATTTTCTAACTTCATCATTTCTCTACATTGTTAGCATTATAAAGAAAAGTTTTCCCTTTTTCCTCCTTTGTTTTTTTCAAAACAGGTTGTTCACTTCTCTTTTTTAGTCAATGAGTTATAATTCATTTTCATGCCACTTAAGAGGTTGATGCAGGAGGACTGCTTGAACCCAAGCATTTGAGGCTAGCCTGAGCAATATAACAAGACCTTGTCAGGGAAAAAACCCTATTTTACCATTTCTGTATTTTGCAGCTAAAACTATCTTATATTTGTCCAGTAGGAGACCCAATGCATTCTACAAAATAAAATAAATGGTCCCATCTCTTAAAAAAAAAATTACAGGTCAAGCCAAACGGACATGATAACTACCTTGAATGTGTGATCCTGGACTAGGATCCTACCTAGATCAGAGGTAAAAGGTATAAAGGACATTTTTAGGATACCTATCTACATTGGGATATGTATTGTGCATTAGAAAACAATATTTTATAATAATAATTTTCTGGTTTTGAAGACATACTCAGGTTATAGAAGAAAATGTTCTTGTTTTTAGAGAATGAAATACTCAGGAGTAAAGGAAAACAACATCTCCAGTGACATTTTAGTGGTTACAAAAATATATATTTTAATGCACACAAGAGAAACAAAGAGAAGGATCAAATAAATCAGGTAAAATGTAAACAATTAGTAATGCTGAGTAAAGTATATGGGAGTTCCTTGTACTATTTTATTTCTGTATCAAAACAAAAAATTAAGGGAAAAACTCACAGAGACCACATTCACAGTAAACTCTATGACTTAATTTAATAAAACACAATCCATTCTATTCATGCTGTTGTTAGGAACTACACTGACAATTCTTAACCTTTTATTTTTCCCTGAGTTACAGAATGATCCACTCTTACATATTCCTTGGATATTTACATTTAAATCATCTATCAACTCAAAACAACTGACCACTTCTGATACCAAGTCATCCTCACAGTGAGCACAACATACCTGTCATGAACTTCAATAAAACCAAGCACAAAGTTCTTAAACTTTGTCTGGCCTTGATAGCATAACTAGTATAACTGGTCTTGATAAATGGCTAGTGTCATGGTTTATGTCGGTGGCCCCCAGGCCTCATGTATCTGCATTGTACATTTGTGTCTGGTTCATTGTCTAGTGCTTGGATTGATGGAGTCAGTGCAGGGCAGGAGGAAGGTGTGTCTCTCTCTCTTGCCGGTTTCCACCTTGCTGTTTGCAGCCGCCATGAACTGAGGCCCTGCCATGCCACCCTGCCTTGAGCTAACTGAGTATGGACTGAAACCTTCAAAAACTGTAAGAAATAAACCTTTCCTTTCCCAACTTTGGGCATCAGGTATTTTGTCTCAGCGATGAATGAAAAGTAACTAAGACAGAATTTGGTACGGAGGAAGTGGGGTCATTGCTGTGACTATACCTGACCATGTTTTTCAAGAGGTTTTGGAAATGGCTTGTGGGCAGAGTTTGGAAAGATTTGGACATGTCGCCTGTATGCACAGAACTGGAGCAGCTGAGGCAGTTCTGTAGAGGAGATTCTGGTCAGAGCTCATGAGACCAGAAGGTTGACAGAAAGCCTGATGGTAAAGACCAGGCTTGAGAGGTTTCTGCTGGGAAGAAAGACTGCATTGGTTGTTGGACTCCCTATGATGTGTGTTATGGCTTGGCAGAAAGTTTGTCTGCATTTTGCTCATGCCCAGAGACTTTGCCTGAGACTGAGATTAAGGGTAATGGACTGATTAATCTGGCAAAGGAAAGCTCAAGGCAGTCAAATGTTGAGGCTGTGGCATGGCTATTGTTGGGGGCTTTTAGCCAGATCTATGTTGTAAATCAAGAACAAAGAGCCCAGCACGATAATTTAAAACACTGTGAGTTTGGCCAGAAGGAAAACTCCAGTAAAGCTGTGGATTGTAAAGATAAAGCTGAGACTTTGATTGCTGAGAAGAAACAGAGAGATAAGAAAGATGGCCACCGGGCATCCCAGGAAACAGCGGGTCTCCACCCTTTGCAGCCCCAAAACTTCAAAAGTGAAAGAATTTTCTCAGATGAGAAAGCTTCAGAGTACCATGCCCCAGAATGGCACGGGAGGCCACATGAGGTTCCAGAATGGCGGCAGCCACATGAGGGTCCAGAATGCAGCAACATAGAAAAGCTTTTCTTCACAATCAGGTTCACAGAGCCCAGCAATCTAGGCAATCGACCCCTACAGCCAAGAAAGACAAAAGCCTGGCTACTGCTTCAGCTGGCAGCAGACCCTGGTGGCATCCACATGGTGCTGATTTTAGGTGCAAGGAAAATGCACAAATTCTGAGGGTAAGAAGGCTTCCACCTCGATTGCCAAGGGCCTGGGAGGCCAAGCAGTGTGCTCCTGAGAGGGCAATATGTAAAGATGTAAGGGTGAAGCCAAAGGTGCAATGGAGACCCCAGAAGTTTGGAAAAGCCAAGAACGTGGATCATCCAAGGAAAGCTGCAAAAACTGAGCAGAGAAAGTTTAAGAGAAAAGCTACGGGAGCTGAAATCCCTGGAAGTGCCCTCGGGGTGGAATCACCCAAGCCTTTTGGAGCTTGCAACCAGATTGCTTCAAATGCTGAGCATGGAACTCTAGGATTTAATGTTCTCCCTGCTGGATGTTGGACTTGCTTTGTTCCCAATGTTTTATATTCCCCCGTTTGTAACTTTTGGAATGGTGATGTTTATTTTGTGCCTTTGCATTTCAGAAATGTTTAACCTTGTTTCACTTGTACAGGGGGTTACAGTTAAGTGTTTGCCATAGATATTGGAGGAGACTTGGGATTGGACTTCTCAGCAATGCTGAAAATGTTAGGACTTTGGCAACTCTTGGAGATGGACTAAATGTCTTTTATATAAAGGTAATGCATGAGTCTCTGGGGGCCAGGGGTGGAATGTCATGGTTTATGTCAGTGACCTCTAGGCCTCATGTATTTGCATTGTACATTTGTGACTGGTTCACTGTCTAGTGCTTGGATTGATGGTGTCAGTGCTACACCCTCCTAGGGGGTGGAGCCAGGATGTGATGTAATGGCAGGAAGAAGGTGTGTCTCTCTCTCTTGCCGGTTTCTGCCTTGCTGTTTGCAGCCACCATGAACTGCGGCCCCGCCATGCCACCCTGCCTTGGAGCCAACTGAGTATGGACTGACACCTCCAAAAACTGTAAGAAATAAACCTTTTCTTTCCCAACTTTGGACATCATGTATTTTGTCTCAGCAATGAGTAAAAAGTAACTAAAACAGTTAGGTTTTCCTTTTGATTTTGCTTTGTTTTTTCAAATGTGGTAAGTGAAGAGCTTGTATATACTGACATTTTATACTCTTAAAATTGAAGCACTAAGCCTCCTAAATGGCTTTAAAAAAGGATTATAACTTATTTCATAAAACTGAAATTCAAACAGTGTAATTGCTGATTCCATGAAAAAAAATCTACCCATCCCCGTGAAACAGTCCAAACTGTCATGATTGGAAGACTCCCAACTCTACCCAAAAGTCATAAACCAACTTTTCTAGCTAATATTCAAATAATGAAAACAACAGTAAATTTTTGAACTTCTAGCTCAAAGAAGATAATCTAATGTGACTTCAGTTCCCAACATCCTTTGGACTTTACCACATTTGATCTTCAAATTCTAGGTGTGTACTTAATGGTTTATTACTAGAGTATTAAGTTTTTTGTTCTTTTTTTATTTTATTTATTTACTTTGGTCCCAGGTATCGAACTCACGACCTTACACTTGTCAGGCAGGCACTTATGCTGCTGAACTAAACCCCTGGCCCATGAATATTTTAATGCTGTAATTTAATCTCTCTACAGAACCTCAAATATTCCATTGAGAAATATGACTGGACATACTCTAGTGTTAGAGAAAAAAATACATTTTCTCCCAGCTGATACCTGCATACTATTTTGACCCACTGAAGAAACTTCAGAGAGCAAACACCTAAGGAATTGTGGTTGGGATTGGGAGTGGTGGCTTTAAAGTCAGAATGGAATGGACCAAGAGTTAACACCTCCTTCAGGAGCTCCAAATCCACTGAGATACAAAATCAACTTGATAGTTCATATCAGTGGATCAAGACAACACTAAGGAATTTTGAGGAGATCCAATCTTCCCCACTCCTGTTATTTCCTTAACATACTTCTTTGGCATAACATCTGGCCTGTTATCACCACCTCTTTATACTCACTTCTTCCCAGAGAAAGGGAAGTGAATTATCTGCCAGGAGAATCCAAATATTATAAAACTTCACAATTATAATTCAGTTCAATTGTTCCTTCTCTTGAGAGTGAGCTTCCCATGAGGAGCAAATATTTCCAAATACTATTCCTGGACAGACTCTGTTCCTCAAAGAACTGCCCTATTGCAGCTTAGTATATGAGTAAATAGATTACATCTATTTAATTCTGTAAGCTAGTTGTCAATTCATTCCAATTCATTTTTATATTATTCAATGTTTTTAGAGCATTCTGAGAAATAACAGTATGTAAATCTCCATCTTTCAATTTTGCAGTCTACTAAACCAGGATAAATTGAGATACACTTCATTTTACACAATAAATATGCTCCCAAAAAAACTGCGCACTCAAGAAATAACTCTAAGTTTAGATACTCAAAATGTCCTTAAACTACTATTTTAAGAAATGGAAATTTCTTCAAATTTGTATTTTATCTTGTCACATGCCAACTCAGTACAAAAAAAGAAAATCCTTATATTTTTAAATTACTACTTTTTAAATCAATCATGTATCTCATAAAAGAAACCTACCAATCTATAATGCTTATAATTATGTACTCTACCCTGGCAAAAGTTTTCATTGAAAGTAAACAAGGAAGGTGAAAAATGGAACCTACAAACCTATCTGTTTATAAGGAAGAATGGACTCATCCCTCTTTTTTTCCATTTCCACTTCCTTCGTTACCTTCTGCTTGAATGATAGCTTCCTAAATGATCACCTGTAACCTGAACCTCTTCCTACTACAACAGTACTACTTCCTACAACAGTACTACTTCCTACCAAAGTGGCTCAGAACTGTGTGAAGGGTTAAGAGCACAATTCTATAGCTGATTGCTATTGGATTCACAGGCCATCTTCACCACTAATCATGTGTCTGTGGGCAAGTCACTGAACCCCTTTATAATTCAGTTTCCTGCCCGCCGCTGCCATCAGAAGACACAGCCAGATCTACCCCTGCATGTATCTGCAGGCATGAAAAGAAGACTTGCTTCCTGTGGGCAGCCAGCACGGGCAGGGAGATACAACCAGATATGCCCAGTGTGCCCAGAGGCCTCCATGGGAGACCCCTGCTTCCTTTGGGCAGCCAGTGCCTACGAGGAGAATCAGACAACCACACCCCTGTGTGCCTGGTACCATTGGGGGAGTGCCAGCGAAGACACCCAGGCTGAGAGAAGCAGCAGCCCTGCCACCACGCACCTTTGGCCATCGAGGAAGCCTCAGTGTTGCTGCAAAAGTCTAGAGAAGTCCACCCAATGCCCGGTTGCCTCCCTGGGAACAAGGGTTCAGAGAAACCCAAGTGTCTGTCCCATTCCCCCATACCACAGAGGAGCAGCCAATGCAGGAACTGGCTTGTTGGGAGGAATGCAGGAGAATGTCCAGAGATGAAGGAGCAAAAGGCAATCTCAGACCTCTAGCCTTCACAGAACAAATCTGGGAGATATAGTCTTGGAAGAAAATGGAAGTCATATACCTGAAATCTCTGAGAGGTTAACAACTGAAGAAAAAAAAAAAAAAACCCAACTTCATGAGACTATAAAAGTAATCAGATCAGAAATAATGTCTCAGGTAAAAGAAGAAATCGCAAACATAATGAAAAAAATCAGTGAACATATCTAAAGATTAGATAAAAAGAGCAGAGGATAATGACGAAAACCTTGAAAAATAATACAGCAAGGAATTGCAATGCATGAAACAGATTCAAAGAGATATCCAGGAAGCTAAAAATATCAAAAACTGGCAAAAATGCTTGAAAAAACCTGTAGAATTTCAGACACTGAAGACAGGATCACAGCTAGCAATTGTGAAAGGAAAGGTCTCTTTAAAATAACAAGGAACCAGGAAATAACAATTCAATGGCTGCAAGACAACACAAAGAAAAATAATTTAAGGTAAGTATCAGTGAAAAAGCAGGGGTCAACACAAATGACATAAAAAGACAATTTACAGAAGTAACAGCAGAAAACTTCCAAAACATGCAAAAAGGATCTGGCATACAGGTAAGTGAGGCGATACTCCAAATAACCAAAATAAATCTATACCCAGACATATAACAATCAAGATCTCAGAAATTCAGCACAAGAACAGAAGATTAAAAACTACTAGAGAGAAGAAACACATCATCGATAAAGGCAAACCAATCAGAATCATGGCAGACTTCTCAACACAAACCATCAAGTCAAGAAGAATTTGGAGTGAAGTGTTTCAAATCCTGAAAAAAAACAACTTCCAACCCAGATTGATCTACCCTGCAAAACTATCTTTCAGGATGCACGAGAGGGACCAGCGGACCTCAGCGGAGTACGCCCAGCAAACTCCAGGCAGCAAGCAAGGCCCAGAATCTACCCCTGAGCCCTGACCGCATGTGCCCTTGCAGAATCTCAGTGCACAGGGCAAACTTGGAACTCTGCTTCCAGAGGAAGCTTGGACTATAGCAGATTATCTGTGCTATCTTGAAAGGAGATTAAGTGACTGCCTCACCGAAACAGAAGATCTCAGCTGGCTCCAGTCAGTGTGGTGAGTATGCCCCTAAAATAGAGGTGTACAGTGGCTGAATAGGGCCAGTAGTAAAGCTCCATCCAACTAACTGTAAGACCTTGGTGAGTCTGACAAGAGTGAGGGTAACCCCTTCCTACACAAAGAAAATATCTGGCAGAGTGAGGAGTGTGCCAAGAAGGAATCCCCCAACTTGAAGAAAATCAAAAGGGCTTATGAGACACACAGGCACACAATAGGGACACAATAGGGCCTCAGCCGACACAGACACAAACACAATAGACAAGGAGACTTGATGACCAGGAATAACATGAAGATAAAGTACTAGCAGAAACTAAAAGCTGACCTACATCAATAGTACTAGGCTTGTCAGAACAGGAATATAGGACTCCCCCAACAGGCCCTGCAGCAGGAAGTCAGGTGACTGGCCCACCTATTCAGTGTGGGACCCAGCAATTGGACAAACCTCAACCTTGCAGTAGGACACGAAGGTACACACTACCAAAAATTGACACTAGAGAGTCTAAAGGACCAAACACTAACTAGAAAGGGGAAAATGGCAAAAGGAAAAAACAAAATGCAATCTCAAAATGGGAAAACCCATTAGAATCACAGCAGACTTTTCAGCACAAACCCTCAAGTCAAGACAAGCTTGGAGTGAGATATTTCAAGCCCTGAAAGAAAACAACTTTCAACCCAGACTGATGTACCCAGCAAAACTTTCATTCAAATTTAATGGAGAAGCAAGATACTTCCATGACAAAGAACAACTGAAGAAGTTCACGTCCACTAAACCAACCCTAGAAAGAGTATTAAAAGACATACTAGACAGAGATAAAATGACCACAAAATAAAGATAAAATGACCCAGAACAACAGAAAGAAACCACCAGGTAGGAAAAGCAACTAAATAAGGGGGAAAAGCAGAAAGCAAACAATTGGAACATAACATGGCAAAGTCGAACCAGTACTTATCAGTGATATCCATAAATGTAAATGGACTCAATTCAACTATCAAAAGAAACAGATTGACCGAATGGATCAAGAAACATGATCCCACAATATGCTATATACAACAAACATATCTGACCCAAAAGGAAACTCATAGGTTAAAAGTCAAAGGGTAGAAAAGAGTATTCCATGCAAGAGAAACCCAGAAAAAAGCAGGGGTAACTATTTTATTTGCAGACAATGTGAACTTCAAACCTAAAATGATTAAAAGAGACAAAGAAGGTCACTACATACTCTTAAGTGGAAAAGTCCAAGAGGAAGAACTAACACTTATAAATATATATGCACCAAACACAGGAACACCTAACTATATAAGACAGATACTAATGGACATGAAAAACCAAATACACAAGAACACAATTATTACAGGGGACTTTAACAGCCCATCATCACAAAGAAATAGACCAACTAGACAAAGTCAGCAAAAAAATAACAGAACTGAATCATATCTGCGAGCAATTGGACTTAGTACATGTTTACAGTGTTCCACCCAACCACATCAGAATATGCATTCTTCTCAGCTGCACACAGGACATTCTCCAAAATAGACCATGTATTATGCCATAAAACATTCTTAAGTAAATGCAAAGGTACTGAAATTATCCCATGCATAATATCTGACCATAGCACACTAAAATTGGAAATTAATGGCAAAAGAAATTACAAAACCTGCATAAATACATGGAAATTAAATAACAATCTTTTGAACAACCAGTAGGCTACATATGAAATTAAAGAAGAAATAAAGCAATACCTACAATTCAAAGAAAATGCAGACACAACATACTGTAATCTCTGGGATGCAATGAATGCAGTCCTAAGAGGGAAATATATAGCAATAGACTGTCATATCAAGAAAACAGAACAAGCACAAATAAACAACCAAATGCTTCATCTCAAGCTTCCAGAAAAACAAGAGCAAGTTAAACCCAAAGCTTATAGAAAAGAGAAAATTGTAAAGATTAGAGCAGAAATCAACACAATTGAAACTAAAAAAACAACACAAGGAATTAATGCATCAAAAAGCTGGTTTTTTGAGAGAATAAACAAAATTAACAAACCTCTAGCTAACCTTATAAAGAAAAAGAAAGAAAAAACCCAAATTCACGCAATAAGGACTAAAAAGGGGGAAATTACTACAGATCCCATAGAAATTCAAAAGATCATGAACACCTACTTTGAAAATCTCTACTCACATAGAGTGGAAAACACAGAGGAAATGGACAGATTTCTAGAAATATATGAACTACCAAAGTTCAACTAAGAAGATATAGCAATTTTGAATAAGCCAATATCAGCTACTGAAATTGAAAACGTAATAAAAAAATTACCAACAAAGAAAAGCCCAGTTCCTGATGGATTCACAACTGAATTCTACAAGAAATTTAGAGAAGATTTGATGCCAATACTCCTTAAACTCTTCAATGAAATTGAAAAGAAAGCAATCCCCCCTAAGTCATTCCTGGAGGCAAGTATTACTCTCATACCAAAACCAGAAAAAGACCCAACCAAAAAGGAGAACTAGAGGCCAATCTCACTAATGAACATTGATGCAAAGATTCTCAATAAAATACTGGCAAATGGAATGCAGCAAATCATCATGAAGATTATACATCATGACCAAGTGGGGTTCATTCCAAATGCAGGGATGGTTTAACATATGCAAATTAATAACTGTGATACACCACATCAACAGAGCCAAAAACAAAAACCACATGGTCATTTCAATAGATGCAGAAAAAGCTTTTAATAAAGTCCAACACATGTTCATGATATAAACTCTTCAGAAACTCCGAATACACAGTGTCTACCTCAATCTTACAAAGGCCATCTATGACAAACCAACAGCCAATATTATACTAAATGGACAAAAACTGAAAGCTTTCGCTTTAAAATCAGGAACAAGACAAGGATGTCCACTATCACCACTCCTTTTCAATATAGTTCTGGAAACACTAGCCAGAGCAATCAGACAAGAGAGAGAAATAAAAGGAATAAAGATAGGAAAGGAAGAAGTTAAACTATCACTATTTGCAAATGACATGATACTCTATACAGAAGACCCAAAAAACTCCATTAAAAGACTACTAGAGGTAATAAACAAATTCAGCAGTGTAGCTGGATACAAAGTCAATGCTCAAAAATCAATAGCATTCCTGTACACAAACAAGAAACTCACCAAGAGAGAAATTATGGAAATACCGCCCTTCACAATAACATTTAAAAAAATGAAATACTTAGGAATCAACCTAAGAAAGTAAAAGACCTATATGATGAAAATTAAACTATACTAAAAAAAGAGATTGAAGAGGATATTAGCAAATGGAAGGATATTCTTTGCTCTTCGCTAGGAAGAACCAACATTGTGAAAATGGCCATGCTCCCAAAACTGTTATACAGATTTAACACAATCCCAATCAAAATACCATTAACATACCTCACAGATCTAGAGAAAACATTTCTAAACTTCATTTGGAAACAGAAGAAATCTAAAAAAGCAAAGGCAATTCTGGGCAATAAAGACAAGGCAGGAGGCATCTCAATTCCTGCCTTGAAACTGTACTGCCAAGCCACAGTGATAAAATCAGCATGGTACTGGCAAAGAAATAGACCTGAGGATCAATGGAACAGATTAGAAGATGCAAGTATAAATACAAAGACACTCAGCCACCTAATATTTGACAAAGGTGCTAAACATGTTCACTAGAAGAAGGATAGCCTCTTTAATAAATGGTGTTGGAAAAATTGACTCTCCACATGTAGAAGACTGAAACTAGATCCATGCCTATCACCATGCACAAAACTAAAGTCTAAATGGATCAGAGACCTAAATATTAAAACAGAAACACTACTGGAAGATAAGGTAGGTAGAAGTCTTGGAGACATAGGAGTAGGCAGAGAATTCATGAACAAAACGCAAACTACACAGGAAACACTTCAGAGAATCAACAACTGGGATCTCATATTATTGAAAAGTTTCTGCACTTCAAAAGAAATCATCAGCCGAATGAAAAGAAAACCCACAGAATGGGAATTCTAGCCAGCAACCCCTCAGACAAAGGACTTATATCAAGAATGTATAAAGAATTGAAAAACATCAACCCCCCCCCAATTCAAAGACCCTCTCCAAAAATGGGCAGCTGAGATGAACACACAGTTCTCAGATGAAGATATACAAATGGCAAATAAATACATGAAGAAATGTTCACCATCAGTGGTCATTTGAAAAATGCAAATTAAAACAGCATTGAGATTTCATCTCCCTCTGGAAAGAATAGCTGCCATCAAGAAATCAACTGGTAACAAATGTTGGCGAGGCTGCAGGAAAAAAGGAACACTGCTCCACTGTTGGTGGGAGTGTAGACTGGTGCAACCACTATGGAAATCAGTATGGAGAATTCTCAGAAGACTAGGATTGGAAGCTTCATTCAACCCTACGTATTTTCAGAAAAACTAAAAAGGTCATGTCACAGTGATATATGTGCACCCATGTTTATAGCAGCACAATTTGTAATAGCTAAATCTTGGAAACCACCAAGATGCCCATCAACCACAGAGTGGATGAAAAAGATGTGGTATTTTTATACAATGGAATATTACTCAGCTATGAAAAAAGATGATCTTGATGCTTTCATAGGTAAATGGGAGAGAACTTGAGACTATCCTCATTAGTGAAATAAATAAGAATCATATTTATAAATATCACACTGTATCTCTAATATAAAAAGTAATAAGAAATGTAGGAGTAATAAAACCCAAAATGTGTAATTGCTACTGTAAAAAAGACAGAAAAAGAAAGTGCTATAAAGGATATAACTGCATGTATGTTTAAGTGTTTAAGATGGTTGACCACCTTACTATTTTGGTTAGATCGTGGAACAAAACTGTTAACAGTCTCACTGTTTGAATGTCTACTTTGTATGTTTTAATATTGTAACTTTAACAACTATTTCCAAGATGACAGAATGTAATTTATCAAGTAGTGACTTCTTAGTGTTCTTTTGTTATTTTCTTTTTTTCCTTGGAATTCTGTATTGTTGCTACCCTTTTCTCTGTTTTGTTTCTCTTTAAATTTTTTTTTTAAAAAACCTATCTTTCAAAATTGAAGGAAAAATGAGATACTTCCATGATAAAGAACAACTAAAGTAATTCATGACCACCAAACCAACCCTACAGAGTACTAAAGAATATTCTAGAGAGACATAAAGATGACCAGGAATAGCAGCAGAGGAAGATTGCCAAACAGGACAGGCAATTGAATGCAGGGAAAAATTGAGGGCCAACAGGAGGATAGCATGGCAGAGATGAACCAATGCATAACAGTTGTAACCATTAATATAGATGGCTTCATTTCACCAATAAAAAGAAACACAGAAGAGTAGATCAAGAAACAAGATCCATCAATATACTGTGTACAAGAAACACATCTAACTGGAAAGGAAATTCACAGACTGAAAATCAAAGGAGAGAAAACAATTATTCCACATGACAGGAGACCAAAAAAAAAAAAAAAAAGCAAGGTAACTTTCCTGTCAACCACAGAATGGGTAAGAAAGATACAGTATTTTCATACAATGGAAAGCTACCCATTTATAAAGTAAGATAATCTCAAGGCTCTTATAGGTAAACTGGAAACCATGCTCATGGGTGAAATGGTTTGTATTCAGAGTGAACACCGAGCTATCTCTCTAGCATAAAAAACTGAAAGAGTTAGTGGGATCCAAAAAGCACATAGATATTATAAAAGTAATAGGAGAGGAAACAACTAAAAAGGAAAAGTGGTAACCACTGTTAATTTCTTGTATCATTTTCACAATTTTGTTAGGTTTGGTTTTATTCTGTCTTATTTTGTTAGATTTCACTGTGTCTGATGGTATGGGCAGCTATTTTGAAGATAATGGATATATTATGGTAACCATTGTTGATTTCCTATTATCTTGTTTTGAAGTCCTGGAGTGCTTTCATTCTTTTGATTGGTTTTATTCTGTTTTGTTTTGATTTTATTATACGTGATGGTATGAGCAGCCTTTTAGAAGAAAATGAGACATTATGGTAGCCACTACTGATTTCCTATCATCTTGTTTTGAAGTCCTATAATGCTTTTCATTCTTTTGTTTTAATTGGTTATAGTATGGACAGCTACTTTGAAGAAAACAACAGACGTTAAGATAGCCATTGTTCATTTCCTATTATCTTTTTTTCTGAAGTCCTGTGATTCTTTCATTCTTTTGTTTTGATTGGTTTTAGTGTTTTTTGCATTGTTTAATTTTCTTATGTGTGAAGATGTGGATAGCTATTTGAAGAAAACAAGGGACATTATGGTAGCCATTGCTGATTTCCTGTTATCTTGTTTTGAAGTTCTGTAATGCTTTCATTCTTTGTTTTGATTGATTTTGTTCTGTTTTGTGTATTGTGTATGATGGTATGGATAGCTACTTTGAGAAAATGAGAGACCTTATGGTAGCCATTGCTGATTTCCTGTTGTCTTGTTTTGAAGTCCTACACTGTTTCCGTTGTTCTGTTCTGATATGCTTTATTCTGTTTTGTTTTGTTTTGTTTTATTTACTTTAAAATTAAAAAAATCAAAATAAATAATTCAGTTTCCTAACTTATAAGGGTAGTAAAACTGTTATAAACATTCCATGAACTAAGGAAGTTCGTATTTTTAAAGTGCTTACAACAGTGCCTAGAACACAGTATTTGCTGTGCTTCTGTTAAATGGTCAGAGAAAAATATATACTTTTGAAAATTTTTACCTTAGGAGACCAAATAGTCAGAATACATCATTTGTGAGGCAAATTCAAAACTGTGAAAGAAGAAAATGGAAATAAGCCAAAACATAGGAGAAGTTCAAATGGAGTAGAGCTAGTTTTC
>PVJX010038448.1:0-16299 GCA_004027295.1 Dolichotis patagonum
AAGTTTTCAGCTATTACTTCTGTAAATATCCTCTTGATATCATTTGGGCTGTCCCCTTCTTTTTCATTAATCCCTATTAATCTTATGTTATTTTTCTTTGCATCATCTTGCAGGTGTTGAATTGTTATTTCCTGATTCTTTGTTATTTTTAAAAGATCTTGTCTTTCCTGCTCACTGGCTGCAATCTTATCTTCGAGGTTCATTTTCATTGAGGCAGTTTTTACAGCTTTCAATAGAATTTTTCATTTCCTGTGTATCTATTTGAATCTGCTTTATGCATTCTGTTTGTTTCTTATATTGTTCATTCAGGGATTCTATCTGTTTGCTTTGTTCCTCTAATTTTTTAGCTATGTTTTCACTAGATGTGTTCACTATTTCTTTCACTATTTTTATCAATTCTTCTTTTACCTGGGTAAGTATTTCTGATTTGAATTTCTCCATAGTTTTCCCTATTTGCATATTTATTTCATGTGATATCATTTCAGACATTTCAGGTGTATGGCTTTTTTTTTCTTCTATGTACGTGGCTTATAGGCTTTCTTGGGGAGAGCTAGGGCTTTGAGCCTGCCTTTTGGTCTTTCCTTTTGTCATTTTTCTATATTTCCTTACTTTGAGCAGTGTTCTAAAGCTTTCACTGCATGTGTGGTGAATTACCTCTTATACCCTCAGTTCCTGGAAGGGCAGTGGCTCGCCCACAGGCTCTTGGCTTCCTCACAGGGTCCTAACTCCCCTCTGTGGGCTCCTGGCTCCCTAAGTTGTAAGGCAAATGCTGGGTGTGGTCACCCCGGAGCCTGTGGAATCTCAGGCAGGCCAGGCCACCATGCTTTGTCCCAGGCAGTTCTCCAGGAGGTTCCCTGTGAGTGAAGGGTGGGCCTACAGGTCCCAAAGAGTCAGGCCAGAATGCTGGTTTCTGCAAAGTCCCCGATCCCAAACAGACCTTGCCAAGATGCCAGTCTCCACAACATTCCCAATCCAAACAGCCCGGGCCAATCTGCGGGTCTGAGAGGTTCGGGTCCCTAAGAGACAGGCCATGATGCTGGTCTCTGGGAGACTTCCTGGGGGTGAAGGCTGGGGATATGGGCCCTAACAGACCTGGCCCAGATGCTGGTCTCCGGGCAGTTCCCTGCGGATGAAGGGCAGCCCTCTAGTCCCAAACAGTTGCGCCGAGATGCAGGTCTGTGCAGACTTTCAATCCAAACAACCCGGGCCACTCTGAAAAGAATTCTTTAACAAGTATTTGAAAATGACTATCCCCCAACAGAAAAAACATATAGGGCATATACAAACATTCACACATAAGCCAAAGAGTCAAAATTAGATGGAAAAAATTTAAAAATTGAAGAAATTCATATTTTAAATTATTTTTAAAAAGCTATATTTAACACCTCAGCTCAGCAAAATAAAATGTATTCAAAGAGTCCTGTTGTGAGCAAACATGCTAACTATTTTTTGAGAATGCAACTTCATTACGGTCATTTTAACATTTTGGAAATACATCAAAAGCTTTATAATGCTCAAAGTGCTTTTACACGATAATCTATTTCCATAATTATTGTTTATTAACAACCCAAATGGAAGGAGAAAATTATTTTTTGAAACATGATGCATTTACAATAAAATATTTAAAAGTCACTAAAAATCATGTCTTACAAAATGCCTGTTATTAAAAATATAGTAAAATATATTAAGCATAGAAGCAAAACACCGCATATCTGTTTTATTTTAAATTTATAAAAATGTGTCTATAGAACAATGGTTGGGAAACAATACCAAACACTAATGCAGTGGTGGTAATGATGTGGAGCTATTGAAACATGAGTTACTTTTATGGTTACAAATGAAATTGGAGGAAAACTTTAATTTCTTTTTCTAAGGTGAATAATGTTCTACTTTTCATTGCCACAGACTGAATTTGAATCAGCATCTGTGGATCTCAAAATAGCCATCCAATTAGCTTTTTCTAAATGGCTGATTTTCAAACGTACTACATGAAAGAATGTGAAGAACAGTTCACAGTGATGAAAACTATAGTTTCCTTTGCTAATATAATAAAACAAATGATCAACAGATTTTAAAATAATAGTAATGTGCACTAAATCTAATGGTCAAAAGGGGGCCAAAGAACATACTCCAGAGCAAAGAGAAACTCTTTCACAAATGGCACTGGGAAAACTGGCTGCTCTCATGGAGAAGACAGATTCAGATTCACTTCCTAAACTGTCCTAAACTAAAACTGTCCTAAACTAAAATCCAAATGGATGAAAAAATCTAAATACTAAAATAGAAACAACCTTCTAGCAGGTTAAATGGGTCAAACTCTGAAACACAAAGACAAGGATTTTCTAAACAGACCTCTAGTTGCACAAGAAATAAGATCAAGAAATGGCAAATGAGATTAGGAAAAACTGAAAAGCTGCATAACAGAGGAATCAACAGAGTCAAAAGACAATGCATAGATAGAATAGGAAAAAATTTCTGTCAGCTGCACCTCAGACAAAGGACTAATTTCTAGAGTATATACAATACTCAGCAATGTTAGATCCCCAAAATGGAAGACTTAGTCAAAAAATAAGTAACTGAAAAGAATAGGCACATCTCAGAAGGTACAAATGGCCAATAAAAATATAAAAAAATGTTCACAATCTCTAGCCATTAGAAAGTGCAAATTAAAACAACACTCAGATTCCATCATACCACAGAGGAAAAAAGTAGTTACCATTAAGAAGTTAAATAATAACAAATGCTGATGAGGCTGTGGAGAAAAAGGAAGTCTCCACTATTGATGGGGATGTAAAATAGTGCAATCACAGTGGAAATCAGATGACTTTTCAAAAAAGTAAAAATAGAAATTCCATTTGATTCAGCTATTCTAGGTGCCAATAGCCCACAATCCATGACAGCTAAATCTTAGAAGCGGTCCATATGTCTATCAACATATGAATGAATAAAGAACACATGTTATTTATATACAGGATACTTCTGTGCCATAAGAAAGATAAATTTGGTTTCTTCTAGGCATATGGAATGCATCTTAACACCATAATGTTAAGTGAAACAAATCAGATACACAAGCTAAAATACTGCAAGTTTGTCTTCTATAAATAACCCAAAGTATAAACAAATTAAAGAGAAAAATAAATGCAAAACAATAGAAAATAGGAAGCTTGATCTTTTACAAAAGTAAGGATGCCAAGAGATGGAGGGAGGGGAAGGGGAAGTAAAAGAGAATTAAGATGTGTTATGTACATTACCAACTCCTCATGGTGAAGTAATTGCTATGCACTGCAAACATATACTAATAAAAATAAAAGTAAAAAAAAGATATTTTCTCAAACATTAAAAACAGAAACAAAAAATCTAATGGTCTCTACTCCAGCCAAATTAGGAACATATATAAGAGCAATAGAAACATTTTAAGTCATCTAATTATTAAAGTCTGGCTTTTACAATATATAAGCTAGATATGAAAGAAACAGTAAGAAATTAGAGACTGCATATTTCACTCAATATCCACTCTGCCTAGAAAGTGCACACTCTAGAGGTATTTGCTGCTCTTCAAGCTGATCAGACAGATTCACTGCATGAGGCAAAGCCGCTTGGCCGCACCAGGGTGACACACACAAGCACTGAACCTCTGAATATGCCCATCATCTTTCATTTACAATGTGTTTATGGAGCATCTGCTATACAACAGAAGGCATGAGGCAAATAAGGAATGGTCTTATAAAAAATCAGTCTAACTAGAAAATGAAACATTTTTATTGCAGCTGTGACTGTGCACCAGACAACCACTGCACAGTTGAAAGAGTGCAATAGGTTGGTGTGAAAGAGCAGAGCAACACTTCACAGGACAAGGACACAAAAGCTGCACTTGAACCTAAGAACATATCCTCACACATTAAGAGAATGGACAGAATGAAGGCAAAGGACTCTGGCCCTGGCTGATGCATTCAGTCTCATGACATTGAATGCCCACCTTGTGCCAACATCCTTATTTACATCTGCAGACAGATCTCTCTCCTAAAGTCCAGGCATGCACATGGACCTTTGGGGACAAACCATATATGAACTATAGTGAGTCCATCAGCAAATATTGCCATCTATGCTTTTAAAATCCATGGACAACCCAAATACTTCTCTCCAGGTTCCTACTGCATGCCTGGCACATCTGCTATGAGACTGCTATACCCACTCTCCTGTGTGTGTCCTGTGCCACTCCACACCACATCAGCTTCTTTCCTTCCCATGTGTCTCCACTGATATGCATGGCAGAAGCCCAAGTGTTTACAAGAGCCTTCATGGCCACACAGTGCCCCCAACCCCTCATCCATGTTTCCTGTCATTCTTCTTATCTTCCCCTTCTGCAATCAGAGATGCATAGATGTTATAAATCTTCTGATCCAGGCCCACAGGATGGAACCTTCTGAAAAGAAGTATTCAGATGAGGCAAATGTGACAGTGCTGTGCTCTGGTCAGTAAACACATGCATGAGGTCAGTAAACCCATCACACAGAGGGCTGCTTGCTCACTGGTCCAAGAACTGTTGGGCCCATTGGGCAAGTCACATGTGTTGCTTACTGCCTATTATCATGCTTAGGAAGACCATTTGCATCCCTGTGAGGAACTGGTAAAAATAGTGAAAAAATTCATTCCATCACATTCTCAGGGTCCTACTGTAGCACACTCCTGCCTTAGAGTATTCATATGAGTTCTTTTCCCAGATGTGAGCAACAAGGATGGCTTCTCTCTGCTTCAGGGCATTGCTTAAATGTGGCCTGCCAAGTGGGGACTCCTCTGACCAGACTGTTCCCATAGCCCTGCACCCCCAACCTTTATTGTCCTCCTATACCTATGGAAGACTCCATAGCACTGGTCTGATGTTACTTCATTTGTTTGAGGATATTATTTCTATCTCCACTAGAATATATGACCCATCAGCAGGGAATTCATTCTTTTTGTAATGAATAATTATACCAAGTACCTAATAGGAACTCAACACAACCATGCTAATTGAATGAATGAATGAATGAGAGAGAGGGAGAGGGAGAGGGAGAGGGAGAGAGAGAGAGAGAGAGAGAGAGAGAGAGAGAGAGAGAGAGAGAGAGAGAGATTATTCTCAGAGTCTTTCAACAAGGTCTTACATGTTTGTTCACAGTGATACTGGGGAAAAGAAACTCCCAACCTACTAGATGTCTAGTACAAGTTCATGTTCTCTAAAATTGAAGAAAGAATTTTGGGTTATGGAGGTTAAGAGCAAAATACATTTATTGAGAGAAAAAAAGCTTCACCTGAGAGAGAGAAGGGGTCTTGAGTGAGCTGCCCAAAATGCTGTCTTTTCTAGGGACTTTTACAGAATAAAACTGTAAAGTGAGGCAGGTCTAAGATGAGGAAAACACGGGAACTCACAAGGTGGGCATGAAGTGGAACAGAACTATGGTCAACCAATAAGATTAACTGCAGGTAAAATTGATTAAATCAGGGATAAATGAGGAAGCAAGGGAGAGCAGTGACTCTTCCTGTAGGTAGTTGGGATGGTGACTCATGGCTGCCTCAGGGTGATAGAGACCTATTTAGAATATCAGTTCCTGATGCTTATTCTTAGGAAGTATGTGGGTGCATCTGATTTTTCTTTTGTCTTGTGATCTGGCCCATAGCAGAGATGCTTTTCTCCGCGCAGTTGTAAAGTATCTGGCCGTCTGCACTGGCTCCTTTGAGGGCTCATCCCTGTCTGACTGCTAATAATATTTATATCTAACTCAGCTGCCTGTAACAACAAGAATAAAGTGAGTAAAGTGCATGGTAGTATTCTTTTTTTCACAGCACAATTGCAAAATCACTAGGCATATGACATAAAGGCCTTCAGCTTTGTCCAAAGGGGGACGCCAGCTTGAAAGATATTCAGGGAACACCTGTGAAGCCTACTAAGCTAACTGATGTATTTAAAGATGAAATGATTGTGATATCTACACCTTTGGTGTCACTCTCACAGCTTCACATATTGCCCTCTCACAGGGGTATACTTCCTGGGCTCCCAGGTCTTCAGAAACCTGGGTAGAAGCCTTTTTAACCACAGAACTCATGCATTCTGCATGTACCTAAAATCAGCACCTTGTGGATGATACCAAATTCTGATGCCAGCTGGAGCACTAGCCAGGCTTTCTTCTCTCCTGACTGTAGGGCTCAAGTGCTTGAATTGCTGGGCATTCTGAATCCAATTCTGAGAAACAAATTTTCTAGGCCACCACCATGCTGCAACATAATGTGGCTGCCATGATTCTGGAACATGGTGCTCTGCAGTGTTCTCCTCAAAGCAATGTCTTCCATTTAGGCAGTTTTGCAGTCTCAAAAGGTAGTTACAAGCATTAGGTAAGGCAATGACTGTACTTCTAAATAGATCAACCAATTTAAAGCAAATAAATAAACATTTAATTACTAAATATGAAACAAAACTACAACAAAACCCTCCAGATGACTTACAATTAGGTATGAATAATAAGAAACCAAATGAGCACATACCTTCTAAATGGGTGAGTGAGAATGGCCTTCTTACGGTTACTGATTACTTCAGCTACCTGATCGCTACGGCCTGTAAATTCCAATTAGGTTCAAGTGACATCAGACTGTTACCATCATTTAAAATCCAATAAACACAAACCATTTCAGAAGGAAAAATCAGTTCCAATTTTGCTCCTCACCATATATAGTTAATTGCTATTTTAAAGGCAAATATAGGTTACATGTTGACAGTTAAATATTATAATATTTACTAATTATAATATAATATTTATTAATGAATTGCAAATCATTCAATCAAATTCTATTATGTCTTTGCTCTTTGTAATTATGAGGTTTGAGACAGATGTCTTGCACTTCATAGCTTGTAGGAAATATTACTTACTTATCTATTTTTGTACTAGGAATCAGACTCATGACCTCATGCTTGCAAGGCAGGCACCATGCCACTTAGCTATATCCTCAGCCCAGGAAAGATTATTTACAGATATTGCATGCACACAAAGTCCTTGCAAATATCATTACTCCTTCTAATCAATGGCTTGTAGAATTTGATGTCTCAATTATTGTCAAAATATTTTGGGTTATTTTTATCACATTTTGTATGAGAGCTATAGAAATACAGAATTTCAAGAGGCATTTTAATGCTTAAAATATGAAACAAATTACTCTGGTGCCTAATATAGCCAACTAAGAAAGAAACTCTTACACATATGGTTATAATTTGCAAAAGCCATCTTTTATTGAATTCTAGGTAATAACAATGACATATGCTTTTTGTATGTCTACTCTTACAAAACAAATTTCTCACAACATAACATTTCAAGAAATCAAAATGCTTTAGATACTTTCCATCATGCTGTATTAATATAATAGATCAAATATCTGGCTTAGTGGATTTAGTTCACAAACCTTTTCATATTATTATCAAAAGAAAAGCAGTTTATTACTTTTATTCCAATATAGTCTAGTGATTGCAAAAAGACTCATTTTAAATCCCAACTGTCTTAGATACTTTTCTCACTGCGGAGACAAAATACCTGATACCTAAAGGAAGAAAAGTTTATTTTGGCTTACTGTTTATAGAGGTTTCAGAACATAATTGGCTGCCTATAAGGCAGGGTGGCATGGCATAGGGGCATCGCAGAGGAGAAAAAAGACAATTTAGGGCAAGGAAGATGGAAAGTAGAAGCAGCAAAAGCAGCATGTGATGACAGTGGCCCTCTTTCTGTTCCACATATTTTAGGTTGGGCAGTTCTCATATCCAGGGTGGGTCATCCCATTATCTATACCCAGAACTATGCCAAACCAATCAGTGGACTAATTTAGTAATCACACACCCTTAACCACAGCATCACACATTCTAGATCTAACTAGCTCTGAAAAGGCCCACCTATGACTGCATGAGACTTTAAGGAGACATCTAGAAACAATCCATAGCAACATTTTTCCTTATCCTTGTCTTCTTTTTCCACATTTCTGTCCTACATAATGCCATTATTGACTATGTATGACTCCATTAATACTATTATAAAATAAATTTGGTTTGCAAGATGAAAAAGTTCTTCAGTAGCACAGTGACCTTCATGACACATTGACATTCATTAAATAAAATAATTTGCCTATTACAAAAAATCTCTAACCATTGTAAGGTTTTTAATTTTATGAATTAAATTTCAGAATTGATATAATGCTTTTCATTAATAAGCACTTGTCACTTCAAAGTGCATTGTTTCATCCTGAAAGGAGAAACACAGAAGGGAATGCTAACAAATCTCTATTTTACTACAATAGGTAACAGGCGCCTAACAATCAATTTCTTGCTAGATAAACAAGGAAATAACATTTCCTTTTCTTTCACTTTCTAAGCACAGATAAGAGAAACAGGAAAGCTTGATAGATTCTCTCTGACCTTTCCTGACTGCATTACTGCATTACTATCATTCTTCTATTAAGAAACAATATTAGTTGAAGTCTTATAATGCTTTCATTCATAGGTTTGATTGGTTTTATTCTGTTTTGTTTGATTTTATTATGTGTGATGGTATGAACAACTATTTTGAACAAAACCAGACATTATTGTAGCCATTGCTGATTTCCTATCATCTTGTTTTGAAGTCCTATCATGCTTTTGTTCTTCTGTTTTGATTGGTTCTATCCTGTTGTGTTTCATTTGATTTATTATGTGTGATGGTAGAGACAACTCTTTTGAGAAAAATGAGATATTATAGTAGTAGCCATTGTTCATTTTCTGTTGTTTGGTTTTGAAGTCCTGTAATGCTTTCATTCTTGTGAATGGTTTTGTACTATTTTGTTATGTTTGATATTATTGTGTATGAAGGTATGGTCAATTATTTCGAAGAAAACAAGAGACATTATGGTAGCCATTGTTGATATCCTGTTGCCTTGTTGTGAAGTGCTGTGTGCCTGACTTCTTTTGCTCTGATTTGCTTTGTTGTTTTCTTTTGTTTTATTCTCTTTAAAATAAAAAAAAATTAAAAAAAGAAACAGTATTAGTAAGGAATATGTAAAAGTACCTAAAAAAGGAAACTGTTACCTTATATTAACTAACCTTCATTACTTAATGTTTTATCAATTCTCTATTAAAAATAATTTAACACTTCAATTTTTTGGTCATCTTTTAAAAAGTGCTTTAGAAAATAAGAGAGTTGTGAATAAATTTAAAACATTAAGTTTTAGCCCATCATACTAAGAATGCTAAAAATCAATATTAGAGAAATCTTAAAGCAGCTAGAAAGTGACAGTCTATCTGCAAAGAGAGAATCATTAGAACAGTCAATTTCTCAAAAGTAGCTGTAAAGATAGACTGCTTAGTGAATTGACCTATTGAAAGTTTCAAAAGAAAATAACTGCTAAGTTAGTCTTCTATACAAAGTAAAAAAAATCCTTAGAAGTTAGCATAAAATGAAAAATCTTTCAGATTAAAAAAATCCAAAGATAGACTTACCAGTAGATCTGTACTAAAAGAAATAGTAATGGGCAGTATTTAAGGCATAGGGAAAATGATCTGATAGAATTTAAATATGATGAAGACTTAGGAAAAAGAAAAATAATGATACACTTAAATATTATTACATATATATAGTTCATTACTACCTCATAAACCCTCATTAAATCTACCTAAAATAGGTATAGTATTGACCTTGCTATTCATATTTTAAAGAATAAAAAAAGAGAAGAGTCGTATCCTATGGTGATTTGTTCAAAGTCCTAGATGCAGCACTATACCTGAAAAGAAGGTGTCTTTATCAATATTCTCTACCACAATTGGGAAGAGAAACTTTAAAATAATAAGACTAAAAAGGAGATCAAATCACTAAAGACAGAACATCCTAGCTTTACTGAAGCTTTGACATACAGAAATCATTTTCTGAGTAATGTACCTGAGAACTGAATATTGCCTATCTTCCCTCCAAACTTTCCATCTGTTTCCCATCAGTTCTGGGCCAAAAACAGCTGACAATGTATTATAATCCCAAATACTGAGTACTGTAGACCAAGTATTATAATCCCTTTCCCACAATCCAAAATTATATTTATAATCCCAATGAGACTTGATTAGAATCCTGGCAAGTTAATTACATTCCACCACCTCCAATGCAACCTGCAGTGAGAGTAAAGGCACCAATACATATTCAAAGTTAGGGACATGCAAGTGGTCCTAAATGTAATCTCCATGAGGATATATGGGCAAAGGCCTTGATGTAAGGCCTCTTGTAGAATTCATTATCTTGTGAAGAAGTGGGTGGCAGGCAGATGAGTGACAGTGAGGATGTCAGATACTATGGAAACTATGTAACTTGAGCTGGCTAGCTAGGTATGGAGAAAAGCATCTTTACATGATGCAGCAAGAATGACATGCAGAGGGGTCAATCTGCATAATTCAATTAAGGTAGCATTTTAATGGTTGTAGGAGGCTGTTGCTTCAGTTTTTGATATGTAAACTTTTGTCCTCTGGGGAGACATAGCCTCTTGCTTTGAGGCTCCTACCAGCTGACATTCCCAGAGCTGAGTGGCCCTGCCATCCTACTATGTTCCCCTTTTACAGAGAGAATTACACATGGAAATAAGATACTGCCTGATAACTTTAGAGATTACATACCAGTTTTTCAACTAGGCTGATTTGCAATGCCTGGAGCCAAATGAAGAGAGAAGGAAATACCATAATCAGTTCTGTTCATGTCAGTATATGGAAATAGACTTCAATTTAGCCAATGTTGTAGCGATTGTTCTGTATTCAAGGGGAGTCATTCAAATTGTCCCCTACAACACTGTATCCAAGAACCCCTTTCTCTCCAGCTTCCATTTGAGTTTGGCCAGTGGAGACTAATGGCAGACTGGAGAGAGGGAGGAAAGTGAGTCCATATATTCATTTCCAAACCTCATTTCCTGCTGACCACATGGATAGTGAACTGCCTAAATCCAGCAGTCCCAGTAGTGCCTATAAATTATTTTGAATATGTATATTTTATATTCATTGACATGTGATAATTGTACATATTATAGGGTACAATGTGGTATTTTGATACCTGTATATAGCATATCATGTAATGACCCATGCAGGTAACTGGAATAGCCATCAGTTCAAACAAGTATCATTTCTCTGTGTTGGAATACTCAAAACTCTATACTAGCTATTTTGAAATATACTATTAATTGCTGCCAACCATAGAGCTTAGTCCAATGTCTGGTACAAAGTAAGGGCTTAATAAGGATTAAATTATCATTGCTGGTGTTGTTTTTGATAACTGTTATGCACTTCACAGAGAACAAAACTGACCAATTGAGTATGGCCAATGTATTTATGAGAGTAAATATATCTATCCTACTACAGCTTTTAACTTTGATTTTAATATAATAGATTAAATTTCAGGCCGAAAAATCATGTCAAAAGGCAAACAAATCTATTATAATACACAGCCCATCATAAGATTAAAATGCATCTAGTGTGCATAATTTTTCTGAAAAGAGCATTAGCACAAGAAGAAGCTCTGCTCCAGTTCAACTGTACTGGAAAAGATAGTGGCATAAATTAACTCAATCTCATTTCAGCTGGCTCAGAGCTAAAGAACATCCTAATTGGGTCAAGTCATAGCATATCATTTCAGTACATAATACACTTCTATAACTTCCTTGAACCCTCAACTCAAAAAAAGAACAGCTAGAAACTGAACATTGAACATTGCTAAACTTGTGATCAGCAATATTAAAAAAATAAGAGAGTAATTTGAAAATTAGAAATAAGAGCAGATGAAAGAGAAAATAGACTATCAAAATATAGGACCTGGGCTGGGGATTTAGCTCAGTGGCATAAGTGCCTTCCTGGAAAGCACTAGGTTGTGAGTTTGATCTCTGGTACCAAAATTGTATATATGGGGCCTATCCTTCAATTTTAATATGACTTAGTATGCATGTAGCTATGAATTAAAGACCTAACACTGTCACTGTTACCAAATCTTGCCATATAAAAACCAAGCTAGTTATAGTCCTTTGGAAAACAATGGTAGCTGCTCCCTACAAGGTCTACATGATAACAATACATTTGGCAACACTACACCGATAACCACCTTCTAATTTTCTCTAAGTGAAAAACAGTATGGACAACAATAAAAAACTGCTGACTGTTATTCAAGCCATGCACTGAAATATGTTTCCCCAGGTTGACTGTGGCACTGATTCAAGGTAAAGAGAAAAGCAGGAATTCTTTTCTGGTCATTGCACATTGGGTCAAGATACTGTTCAGCCTGGCTCCATGTGGACTCGTGTTCAAGAGCTTGATCTGAGAAACCACAGCTAGCTGCCTCCCTGAACCAAATTCCTTTAGGAAATAAAATTTACAGCCTCTCTGATGTGAATTGTTTGAACTTATAGAATTCAGCAAAGAAGGGAAGGTAGAACTGAGCTCCATTCATGTGGGTACTAAATAGTGTTGCTAAGTGATCCATTCCATAGTTTGACAGCTCTGTCCAGCCTTTGTACCTTGATCCCAGCCATCTAAATGAGGTATTACAGAGAGCCCTTCCCAGTCCTCATCTCATTCTGTGAAGTTATATTTGTAATCCCATGGAAAATTTATTAGAATTCCAATAAATTAATCTCAGTGTAACATGTTCTATGCAACCCATGGCGAGAATAAAAATATTAAGACATATTTATAGCTATGGGGAGTGAAAGGGTTCTAAGTCCAACCAGGATGAAGGTTCATCAGAAAAAAGGCCTCTATCCAAGGCCTAACCTGGATATTATTAATCCATGAAGAAGGGAGTGGCCTGAGGATGAGTTATTGTGAGAATGGTGATGAAATACACAAGCACTATGAGCTGAGCTAGCTAGGAGGCCTGAAAGCACCTCTACAATGTACAGAGAGAAGGACATGCAGAAAGACTAATTTGAATACACAATTGAGGTAGCATTTAATGTTTCTGGGACTGGTGTTTCAGCTCTGATGTGTAAACTTTTCTGCCCTGGGCAGTCATAGCCTCTTATCTTGATGCTAGAACCCAGTTGACAGCCCTGGAGCCATGGCTTTTTACTCTGCCAAGCTCAACAATGTTGTCATAGGGCAGGGAAAAGGAAACTGTCACCTAGCTTCAAAAATTGCATATCAGGACCTCAGCCAGCCCAATTTACAGTGCTGAGAGCCAATTGAAGGAAAAAGGAAATGGCTTAGCCAACTCTGTGTATGTATCAGTACATTAAGGTAGGAACAGGTTTAGTCAAAGTGGAGGCAATGGGTCTTTGTTCAAGGAGAGTTGTACAGGTGTCCCTCCACAAGGTATCACTCAGAGAAAACTGTATTTCTTCAAAGGACTTAATTCAATATTTTTAATGATAGACTCTCAAAGGAAGATAATTATCAAGAGCAAACAAATTTGCAAATGTACCCAAAGTAATAGTAATAATAGTGAAAACATGTCAAACACTTCTGTAAACACTTGTCTTATCTCACTGGATCCTCAAAACACCTCTATGAGGCAGACACTGTTGTTAGAACTGTTTTACAGAAACAAGGTTCGAGGCATCCAGAAGTTACTCTGCTCCTGGTCTAGAGCTACCAAGTAGGTAGTGAACCTACTGATCACAGTCCTCTGCTTTATCAATTATGACACTGTCACAGTAAAAGCATGGCTTATAAAAATATTCCTAACAATGGTATCATTTAACAGAATAAGGTGCTTTGAGGGCTCTGATCTCCTTTATTTTTCTAGTTAGACTCATGTTAGAATTCAAAGACAAGATTTACGAACAGAGAAAAGAGCACCTCTTCTAAAAAAGAAAAGAATGTAAGAAAAAGTTTCCACCAAATGAAATTTCAAAAGGTTTACTATGCTAAACTTACAAAGGACTCAGACAATCATTGATAACTACTATTTATAGGGCACAAAATATTATGGAAGTTTTCAGTAGAATGAAGGCACTTGTAACTAACAAAGTGAATTCTGTACTATATTCATTTTTAAAGAAATGCATCATTTCATAATTCTAAATAGACAATTTTACCAACCCCACTCAGAATTATAATCAAATGTCGGTTTGGCATTTTCTGTTCCTACACAGAGTATAACGACTTAATCTTAGGAGTCAGGAGCATTGGAAATACAACTGTGTAGCAGTTTGTGTCATTAATTCCCTAAAAGGTGAGGAGTCTGTGCCTGAGAAAGGACCTGCTCCTTTTTACTTCTCGTCTTGATCTTTCTACTACTTCCAGATATATCTGAGTTCAGAATCTCCAAAGTATGATTGGCAAAGCACATCTACCAGTTCAAATTCTAAAACCTACAGACACACAAATGAAACCCTATAAACTAAGACACCACGACTGGAGACAGAATGATAGTTAGTTTCCTAGAGTGATGCCTCCGTATACTATTTACTCTTATATAAAGGTATTCTGTTTTATGGAGCCCTTGCCTTGTAATATGTTCTATAGAATCACTTTACATTTTCTGAACAGTGGGGTTCATTAAATAGGCTTCCACTTTACAACAAAACTGAGGCCTACTCACTATAGTAAGGAAATTTAGGGATGTAAACTTATAAAGAAAAATCAACCATCTGAAATACCCACTGAATACTGAAATAATTTACAACAGGTCATTTCATAGAGTCATGGGTTTTTCATCTCTATATGATTTTCTTTACTCTGTTTTGTTTTTTAAGATTTGCATATAAGAAAATAAGAAAGTTTTCCCTTTTATGCTAACAATGACTTTTAAAATTCTCTATATCAGAAACAGAAATATATTTCCATTGATATATTTTTTTGTTTTTCTGTGTAACTTCTAAAGATAACCAGACAAAAACTTTCTTTTGAAGAGTAAATATTACTGGCAGTGGGTCATTTTTTCTGTTGTTTGTAACCAAAGTACTAAGTCCTAAGATTCAAGATACTCTATTGAAATTTACTTGGTTTCCAATTCTAAACAAATCACTATTAAAAGTACCAAATTAATTCTGAACAACTTACTTGAGGGTACCTGCAGAGCTTTGAGCCCTTAATCTTCACATACCAAAAGCATTTATTCACCTCTGCTGGAAAGAGATACAGGTCTGGGAAGTAAATGTTCAGTCAATAAAGGAGAAAAATGGGGTAGAATCTCTCAGGATAGAAGAAAGTAATGAAAAGTGTTTTTCCTGGCAACCTGAGAGAACTGTCAAGTTCAGGCGTGAGGTCTACTTTAATTAGGAGTCCCATTTGCTCCCTTCAGTCAACATGAACTCCAAGAAGTGGGTGATCATTCCCTAATTTAAAAGAATTTTCAAATTATAAACAAAATGAAAGTGCAACAAATATATGATTTGTGAATATAAAATAATTGCTTTAAATAGAGTACCAAAATATCACATGTCATGTATTCACAAATTAAACTCTGTTAATTTTACATGTATGGTATATAACATCAAGATCTATACAGTAACTTAAAAGTACTACTCAACTCCACAATAGAAGAAGCAAATCAGCATGAAGAGAAACTGATGAAGAATCACAAGTTGGAGTCCAGCCTGGGTAATTTAGAAACTTAGCAAGACCTTCTCTTAAGGTAAAAATAAAATGCCAGGGGACTCGGCTCCATGAAAGGGTCGTATGTTCAAGTACCAGGCAAACAAAGAAACAAAGAAAAACAAAGAAGTCACTGGTGGACTCACTATGATTTTTTTTCCCAGTTTGTGGGTTTTATTTTCACTATGCAGGACATTTCTTGTGACTTGCAAAAACTCTTAAATAGGATGTGATCCTAGTTGTTCATTCTGTGAAGTATGTCACATACAGTTTGATTTTTGTTCATGAATTCTCTACCTACCCCTATGTCTTCAAGATTTCTACCTGCCTTATCTTCCAACAAATTCAGTGTTTCTGTTTTAATATTTAGTTCTCTGATCCATTTAGACTTTAGTTTAGTACATGGTGATAGGCATGGATCTAGTTTTAGTTTTTGGCATATGGAGAGCCAATTTTTCCAGCACCATTTATTGAAGAGACTATCTTTCTTCCAGTGCATGTGTTTGACCACTTTATCAAAGATAAGGTGGCTGAGTGTGTTTATAATTGTAGTTGTATTTTCTAATCTATTATATTGATCTTCAGGTCTGTTTTTATTCTAGTACCATGCTGATTTTATCACAGTAGTTTTGTAGTATAACCTCAAGTCAGGGATTGTGATGCCCCCTGCCTTGCCTTTATTACTTAGAATTCCCTTTCCTATTCTAGGTCTCTTCTGGTTCCAGATGAATTTTAGGAGTGATTTCTCTAGATCTGTGAGGTAT
>PVJX010038449.1:0-16322 GCA_004027295.1 Dolichotis patagonum
ACAACCTTACTTTAAGGGGACAGGGACTTAGCTCAGCGGCATAAGTGCAGCCTTGCAAGTACAGGGTCCTGAGTTCGATCTCTGGTCCCAAAAATTAAAAAAAAAAGGGTACCAAACGTATCAGGGCCAAGGATTTAAGTGGCCTAAGCGCCTGACTGGCAAGCGCAAGGCTGTGCGTTCAATCCTCAGCACAAAAAAATAAATAAATAAATAAATAAAAAACCACCTTATTTTGGAAAAGTATAAAAACTCTCAAATCTGGCTAAAGGTCGGCCCAGCATACTACACTCAGCCAGGAGGCCTCAGTGCACTGCTCAAGACCTGGTAAGGACACATCCAGCAACCCCAAACAGCCAGGAAGCCTAGGTATGCTGCCTCTGGCCTGCTGATAATCTGCCCAGCATACCCTACCCAGATCAAAAGAGATAAAGAAGGTCACTACATACTGCTTAGGGGAAAACTTCAAGAGGAAGACATATCAATCTTAAATATATATGCAGCAAATATGGGAGCACCCAGCTATGTAAGACAAACATTAATGGACATGAAAAACCAAATAAGCAATAACACAATTATAACAGGAGAAATTAACACCTGATTCACACAAAGAGACAGATCAACTAGACAAAAAAATTAGCAAAAAATAACAGAACTAAATCAAACTTGTGAACAAATGAACTTACTAGACATGTATAGAGTGTACCACCCAACATCATTAGAATACATTCTCCTCAGCTGCACATATGACATTCTACAAAATAGAGCATATACTGGCCTGTAGAACATGCTTGAGTAATGCAAAAGAATTGAAATTATTCGATGCATATTATCTGATATTAGCACCATGAAACTGGAAATTAATGGCAAAAGAAACTGCAAAAGGCCGGGTGTTTAGCTCAGCAGTGTAAATGCCTTCTTGGCAACGCAAGGTCGTGAGTTCGATCCCCGGCACCAAAAAAGTAAAAAAAAAAAAGCCTGCCAAAAGTCCATAAATGCATGGAAATTAAATAATACACTCCTGAAAAATCAATGAGTAACAGAAGAAATTAAAGAAGAGATTAAACAATATCTAAAAGCAAACAAAAACACAAATATAACTTACTGGAACCTATGGGATGCAATGAAAGCAATCCTCAGAGGGAAATTTACTGCCATGAATGCACAATCAGGAAAACAGAATGAACAGAAATAAACAAACTGATGCTATGCTTTATAAATATCTAGAAAAAAGAAGAGCAAGTCAAACCCAAAACAAAAAGAAGGGAGTAAGTTATAAAGCTCAGAGAAGAAATTAACACAATTCAGACTAAGAAAACAATACAAAGAATTAACAAATTGAAGAGTTAGTTCTTTGAAAGAATAAAATTGATAAACCCCTAGCCAACCTTATCAAAAAAAGAAAAGAAAAAACTCAAATTCATGAAATAAGGAATGAAAAGGGTGAAATAACTACAGATCCCGTGGAAATAAGGAAGATCATCAATACTTGTTTGAAAACCTTTACTCTCATAGGTTAGATATCATAGAAGAAATGGACAGATTCCTAGAATCATATGAATTACCAAAGCTGGATCAAGAAGATATAAAACTGTTGAATAACTCAATTTCAGCTAATGAAATAGAAAATGTAATTAGAACCTTGCCAGCAAAGAAAAGCCCAGATCCTGATGTAAGCACGGCTGAATTCCACAAGAAATTTAGGGAAGACTTAGTACCAACACTCTGCAAACCCTTCAATGAAATTGAAAGGGAAGTAATTCTCCCTAACTCATTCCTGGAAGCAAGTATTAGCCTAATGACAAAAGCAGAGAAAGACCCAACCAAAAAGAACTACAGGCCAATCTCCCTAATGAATGAACACTAATGCAAAAACTCCTCAATAAAATACTGTCAAACACAATACAGCAAATCATCAAGAAGATTATACACCACGACCAAGTGGGATTGATCCCAGGATTGCAGTGATGGTTCAAATATATAAATAAACAAATGGAATATACCATATCAACAGAGGCAAAGACAAGAACCACATGATCATCTCAATAGATGCAGAAAAGGCTTTTGATGAAGTCCAAAACTTGTTCATGGTAAAAACCTCACAGATAATCAGAATAGATGGTCTTTACCTCAGTCTAATAAAATCCATATGCGATAAACCAATGGCCAACATCTTAGTAAATGGAGAAAAATTGAAACTTTTCAACCTAAATCAGGAACAAGACAAGGATGTCCATTATCACCACTCCTATTCAATATAGTTCTGGAAACATTAGCCAGAGAAATTAGACAAGAGAGAGAAATAAAGGGGAAAAGGATAGGAAAAGAAGAGGCTAAATTATCATTATTCACAGATGACATGATACTCTACATTGAAAACCCCCCAAACTCTAGTGAAAAACCTGTAGATCCAATAATCAAATTCAGTAATGTAGCTGGCTACAAATACTCAAAAATCAATAGCATTCTTGTACATAAACAACAAGCTCACTGAGAGAGAAATAAAGAGAAACCACACCCTTCACAATACCAGCCAAAAAGATGAAATACTTAAGAATTAATCTAACAAAGGAAATAAAAGATCTCTACACTGAAAATTCTAGTATTCTGTAAAAACAAATAGAACAGGGATTTCAGAAAATGGAAATACATTCCTTGTTCATGGATAGGAAGAACAAACACTGTGAAAATTACTATTCTCCCAAATTTTTTATATAGATTTAAGGCAATTCCAATCAAAATACCATTAGCATATGTCACAGATCTAGAGAAATCATTCCTAAAATTAATCTGGAACCAGAAGAGACCTAGAATAGCAAAGGCAATCCTGGGAACAAAGACAAGACAGGAGACATCACAGTCCCTGACTTGAAGTTACACTACAAAGCTACTGTGATAAAATCACCATGGTACTGGAATGAAGAGACCTGAAGATCAATAGAATAGATTAGAAGATATAGTCACAACTAGAAAAACACTCAGCTACCTGATCTTTGACAAAGGGACTAAACATGTTCACTAGAAGAAAGACAGCCTCTTTAACAAGTGGTGCTAGAAAAACTGGCTCTCCACATGCCAAAGACTAAAACAGGACCCATGACTATCACCATGCAGTAATGTCAAGATGGATCAAAGATGCAAATATTAAAACAGAAACACTAAATCTGCTGGAAGACAAAGTAGGTAGAAATCTTGACGACATAGGAGTAGGCAGGGAGTTCATGAACAAAAATCAAAATGCACAAGAAATACTTGCCAGAATGAACAACTGGGTTCTCATCTTATTAAAAAGCTTTTGCATGTTAAAAGAAATCTCGAACATAGTGAAATAAAACCCAAGAATTGGGAAAAAATCTTCTGTTCCTCAGACGAAGGATGTCTATCTAGAACATGTAAACAATTTTAAACCATCAGGTCCCCAAAATTCAAAGACCCAATCCAAAAATGGGCATCTGAGATGAAAAACATTTGTCCAATGAAGAAATACAAAAGGCAAATAAATACATGAAAAAACATTCAGCATCATTGGTCACTAGAGAAATGCAAATTAAAACCACACTGAGATTCCATCTCACCCCAGAAACAATGGACAGCATAAAAAAACTACCAACAACAAATGCTGGAGAGGCTGTGGGGAAAAAGGAACTCTTCTGCACTGTTGGTGGGAGTGTAGACTCGTGCAACCACTGTGGAGGTCAGTCTGGAGATTCCTCAAAAAGCTGGGTTTGGAAGTCCCACTTGACCCAGCTATTTCACTTCTAGGCATATTCCCAGAAGAACTGAAAATATCATACCACAGTGATATATGAGCTCCCATGTTTATAGTAACACAATTTGTAATAGCCAGATCTTGGAAACAACTCAAATGCTCATTAACTGAGGAATGGATAAAAAAGATGTGGTACTTTTATACAGTGGAGTATTACTCATCTGTAAAGAAGGATCACATCGAGGCTTTTATAGGTAAATGGATGCAACTTGAGACCATACTCATAAGTGAAATAAATCATACCCACTTGTGTAAACATCATATTGTCTCACTAATGTAAGAAACTTATTGAGTAAATAAGATCCAAAATGTACAATACATATGGTGAAATGTGAAGCAACTGTTCAAAAGAAAAGACAAACTGTGATAGGAGAATGGAGAAAGGAAGGAAGGGAAAAAGGAAAAAAATATGTATATATGCAAGATAGTTAAAATAGTTATATAGCTACTTTCCCTTAGTTTATTGAAAAGAAAGGTTTGTGCTAATATTGTTTAGACAAGATTTCATGTCTATACCTTGTACTCTGAACAAATATAACTACACAATGTATTTATTATTACTCTCTGAGTAGCCTATTTTGAAATTGTTTTACTGTTATTTTTTTCTCTTTAAAATAAAAAACAAGCTACCCATTCTTCCTATCAGTCTTTTACGGGGGATAATTGTGGTAGCAATTAAGAGCCTTTTGGTCAAGGGCTGAAAAAGTTTTAAAGCCCTAGTTAAGATACCAGCTTGTAGGGAGAAAAAAATATTGAAAAACAATAACTGGGCTGCCACTGGCTTTAATGAACAGGAAGTTTGTCCACTCCACTGGGACAGGCAACCAGTACTTGCACCAGAAACTTTATCTATGATCAGAACATCTCCATAATATTACAGCTCGTCTGACTGCAAATGCCTGCAAAAACCATCTAGAATCTTCCTGAGTTGACAAATTTAAATAAAATCCTCTGGTCTGTCATTAGTTCCTTTACAAAGGCATAGAGTGATTCAACATGAAATTGGATTTCTGAGAGCATGTCACTGTGTAAAGTATGCTGAGGTTGCATCAATCAGCTGGCCTTCAGCAAGGTAAAAGCAGGCAAGTATGGTGCTTCATGTGGTAGTGTCAAAGACACATCTGAGGCACCTGAGGCTTTAAATGGGATAGTAGCTTCAAATTTTCTTCACACGTGGCTCCTAGAGACTATTATCTAATTCCTTAGGGAAATGAAGTACTCATTCATTCTACAACATGAATGAATTTAGCATTACACTGAGTGAAAAGAACACAGCCACAGAAGGCCACATCTTGTATAATTTCTTTTATGTGAAATGACCAGAATAAGAAAATCTATGGAGATAGAAAATAGATTCATGGTTGCTAAATAGAGGAAAGAAGTGAGAGTAAAGGTACCTGTCTCCTTCTGAACTGATGAAAATATTCTAGAACTAGATTGTGTTGATCTGTATTGTAGAGACACTAAATACCACTAAATTTTGTTTTAAAGTTGTTTAGAGTTAAATTTGCGTTATTTTTATTTCGCCACAGTGAAAAGAATGTATATCAATTATTGAACGTCTAGAAATTCTATTCACTTTTTTTATATTATTTATTTGTTGTGTTTCATATATTTTCATTCATTTAAATATATTAAATATTATTTAATAATTTGTAACTACTAATAGTCTTCAGAGGTCTACATCATTGGTTTATTGTTTCTGCTGATAGTGACTTTTTCTTAAAATTATATGCATGTTTGAGTGAGCTTTATCTGTGAGAAGCATGTGAATCCTAAATTGGGGATAGGCTCCTCCAATCAAAATTGAATTTGCTTCTATTACATCTCCAGATTTGGTACCAAGAATAAATTGGAATATGTTGATAATATTATTTTAACTCCTCAGCCACAATGTGGCTTGTGACTTTTTACAAGTGCTGAAGTACACTATCAAGAAAGTCTAAAGACAATTTGAAAAACAGTAGAAAATATTAGCAAATCAAAAAGGGGTATAGTATATGCAATATATAGAGAATTCACACAACTCTATAACTGAAAGACAAAATAAATAGACGAAGGACTTGAATAGATATTTCTCCAAAGAAAACATATGAATGCCCAAGTAACTTAAAAGATGCTCAAAATCATTACTCATTAAGAAAATAAAAATAAAAACCATAATAAAAAGATATTTTATGTCTACTAGGGTCATCTTATTTTTTAAATGGAAAATAACAAATGTTAGCAAGAATGGGAAGAAATCAGAACCCTTCAGCATTGTTGGTAAGAATTCCTTTTTTAAAAAAAAATTTTGTGTGGTGCAGGGGTACCTAAGGCATCTGGCATTTGCTAGACAAGCACTTTACCACTGAACCATAAAAAACCTTGAGGATAATATTGGAAAATGATGTAGCTGCTATGAAAAATAGTTTCACAATTGTTCAAAAAGTTAAACATTGAATTACCATATCACCCAGCACCTTCACTACTAAGTATATACCCAAAAAGAACTAAAGATAAGTATCCAAACAAAATTTTATGTGAATGCACACAGTAAGCTACCTATAATCACCAAAATGTGAAAACAACCCGAATGCCATTCAATTGATAAATTTATGAGCAAAATGTACTTTGTCTGTATAATAAAAGTTTATTCATCCTAAAAAGGAATTAATTGCTATGCTACAAAACAAATGAGCCTCAAAAACCCATCATGCTAAGTGAAAGATACCAGACACAATATAGTTCTGTTTAAAGTCCTCCACCCACAGAATGTATGCTCTAAGACCCCCAGTAGATGGCTGAAATTTAGTACTTTTCATATATATATATGTATTTCTGTATGCATAAGGGTTAATTTATGAAGTAAGCCTAGTAAAGACTAACAACAATAATAAATAGGGCAATTATAACACTATACTAAAATCAAATTTATGAGTATGTTCTCTTTCTCTCTAAATATATCTTATTTTACTGAATGTGTCAGAGTTAGTCCAACTCTTTAAGTTTTGTGCCTTCCTGCCTTCTCTGAATGCTTGTGATTGTAGGTTCTATTGGACAGTTTTTTCCAGGAGAGCTCAGTTGCATTCCAACTGAAGATACTCTTGGAATCCTTAATCCTTAATCAACTTCAACTCTGCCAGAAATTTGGCAATAGCGTCTTCTTCAGCAGCCACAGCATCTCCAGTAATTTTCACATTTTTAAATCCAAATCTGATCCAGAATGTGGTAGGCATCCCTTACCTGCAGTAAATTACTTGATGTCACTGTGTCAGGAAATGCCTTGCTATAGTCCTGTTATAGGCTCAATACTTTCTTGTGCAACATACCTTCCACCCACAAACCTAATAATTTTTCTTTTCCATATTAACTCAGCACTTACAGCTCTGAATTTCTTTTTCCCTGCTTCACAATTTCATAGATAGAAGATTTATTCTTCTCCTATATCTCAATGGCCTTGGTACACCAACTTTTTCTTTCCTTAAACAGAAAACTTTCACCTTTTCATTTAAAAGAAGCGTTTTATAGCTTTTCTTTGGCATATCCCAAATTGCCAGCATCACTTCTCTTGTGCTTTGGGGGCATTATTAAGTGTGACTTTTTTGTTTGGTTTATTTTGTTTGTATTTTTGTCTTTTTGAGGCAGAGTTTCACTATGCAGTTCAGGCTAGCCTAAGTTCTTTGTAGCCCAGACTGTCCTCGAACTCACAGAGATCCTCTTGCCTCAGCCTCCAGGGTGCTGGAATTACAGGCATGTCTCACTATGCCTGGCTTGGGGAGAAGGCATTATTAAGTAAAATAAGAATCACTTGACACAAGTAGGCTCCGTAGTCACAATTCCCAGGGCCCCTCATTTTAGCAGCCTCTGAAAATGTCTTAATTACTTAGGAAATCAGAGAAAAAATTCATATAATCAAACCTTGATTATTACATCTTTATATACATGCTGCTATAAAACACAATTTTAAATACTTGTTTAAACTTGGCATGGTCATGCACACCTGTTATCCCAGCACTCAGAAGGCTGATAACCACAATGGCTGGTAAGTTACTAATGGGTAGGTAGCTTATACAGCATGAATATGCTCAAAAAGATGATTCACACCCCTGGTAGGATAGCATGGGTCAGTGTGAGATTTCCTCACACTAGTCACACTGGCATGCAATGTAAAACACATGAATTTTTTGTGGAATTCTCCATTTAATATTTTCTGACTGCAATTGACCACAGGTAACTAAAACCACAAAACATAAAGTCATATAGAAGGGCAGCTTACTGCACATGAAGTATTCAGAATCCAAAATCCACAGATGAAGAAAGTATACTAGTGTGTACCAGAGACTGCAAAGGGGAGAGATGGGAAGTGAATGTCAATGGATACAGGTTTTCCTTATAGGATGTGGAAGATGTTCTGAAATTAGATAACGGTGAAGGTTGCAAAATATATTTTTCTTCAATTTTTATTTTTATATTAGCACATGTTTAAGTACATAATGATTGTATTTCTCATGGAGGGTTGGCACATGTACATATCGCATCATAATTATTTTTTTAACCCCTGCCCTTCTCCTCCCCTCCACTTTCATCTGTTGATTCCCTTCTCTTTTGCAAAGGATCTATCTCCCCATTTCCTATTATTTCCTATTACCCATTTTTAAATTTTTCTTCATTTATATTTTGGTTTTATCATATAAGAGAAATCATGTTATATTTAAGCTTGGGTGTCTTATTTCATTTTATTTCACTTCATGGTCTCAAATTTATCCTACAAATGACTCAAATTTATCCTTTTTCCAACAAATGACTCAAATGTATCCTTCTTTATGGCAGAGTAGTACTCCATTATGTATAAATACAACAAATTTTAAATCATAATAGCTATCATTACTCAGCTCATCTTCTCTATAGAGCACAACTCTAAGAAAGTAGGTTAGAAACCTAGGTCCAATGCTTATCAGCTAGATTACTTTAAACAAGTTACTTAATCTTTCTGTGACTATCATCATCTATAAAATGAGGATAATTCTACCTTCACAGGGTTATTACAGGCAGTAACTGTATTAATATAATAAAGCATTTGGTAAGTATTAGCTCATGTTATTTATTACCATCTCAATCCTTACAACAACCCCTTGAAGTAGGTACCGTTGGTTATTCTCATTTTACAGATGAAAAAACTAAAGTACAGGGAGAATAAACAGCTCATCAGGTTAGCTAGTTAGTAAGTGGCTAGGAAATCCAGGATTTAGAAAACAGCAGTCTGCTTTAGTTTCCCTGCTCTCAACTACTGCTATGCTCTACTTCACATAAATATAGTACATCAAACCCTTGAATTCATAGTTATTTTTTACCTAGGATACGGCTCAATTATGTATTTACGGTTTTCAAAAATTGAATCAATTTAAATAAACATGTTAAGTAAAAACTATCATATCTGGTTCCTAAATAAGGCAGAATTTTCAAAGGGGCACATGAGTGAGTTTTAGAAAATGTTTGAGGAAGCTGGAAGTCAGAGATGTGACAGAACATACCTGTCACAATGTCCCAGGTAAGCTACTGTACACCTGGATTAAAACAAGTATGAATTTTTCATGCAATTACTCATCCCAGGCCAAAATTTTCACCACGTTATCTAGAAAAAAGAGAAGAAAGCCTGTAAAAGTCAGCAAGAGCCAATGTGAGGAAGAAAAAGTCTTGATTAAAATCAGAGGCTCTGGGATTGCCATCTTTTATATCTTGAAACTGAACTGGTCAACAAACCATCTGTTAGCTGATTATGGGAATATAGGGTAGGAAGACCTATCCCTTAGGCTCAGTAGCTACAGTCCCCAGGGCCCATCATATTAGGGGCCTCTGAAAATGTCTTAATGTCTTTCGAAATCAGAGAGAAAAATAATATAATCAAGCCTTGATTATTACAATTTTATATCAATGCAGTTATAAAATGCAATTTTAAATTTTTGTTTAAACTGGGCATGGTGATGCATATGTGTAATCCCAGCACTCAGGAGCCTGAGGCAGGAAGATCAATGTACGCTTAAGGCAAGCCTGGGCTACATGCATTCAAGATATGAGAAGAGACTGACGCCATCTTAACCTCCCCCAAAAAAGGAAAGGACCTAAAGGAGCAAAAATGCCTACGACCCATAAAAGTCATAATGTAGCCCTGACATAGAAATGGATCTCAAGACTTCTCCTTCTTAAGTTTTCTAGAAACCAGTTCACCAACCCTTTCATGCAGGACACATCCTATTAATTCCCTCAGTATAAACAAGTACGTATAAGTGGGCTGCGAAACCCAGCACTGCCAGATCCTAGACCTTTGTCTTGAGACTCAGTGAGGCCCTTGGTGCAAAAGGAAAAGGCTCAAACTAGTGTGACAGGATGGGGAGACCCTCCATCATACAGCATTTGTAAAGATTCTGACTAGTAAAGAGTCTGACCACTACTTCTCAAAAAATATCTTCCTCTGCCACTTCTGCCTACAACACTGTTATTTACTCCTCTGAATTAACAAAGCAGTAATAGTTTAAAAAGTTAGCATATGCTGTAGTGAAACAGCCAGTATGACTGCCGGCAAGTTCCTTGGCATCTCTGGGGTTAAATCTTTTGTGTAAAAATGGAAATAATAGCCTTTGTGATTGTAAAGGTAAAATAGGATAAATCATGTACAGGGTGAAGCATAGGGCCAAATATGAAAAGTTGTTTTTATAATGTTAAGGGTATTAACACATGCTGTATACCTGCAAACTCTGCTTAGCAGGCAAATCGTAATTGTGCATTTTCGAATTTTAAAATCGCGCCCTTTAGCCCTTTTAAACTTGATACATTACTAGGGCAGAGGGAGACTACAAGATAGTTCTAGAAAAAAGGGAGAGAGGAGAAAAGAGAGGTAGTGGAACGGGCAGGGAACTCTCCCGGGGGTCTACCGCTCAGACCTGGGAAATGCCAGGCGCGGGCCCCTCAGCCCCAACAGGCTTTCGGCAGAACGGGCTTCTAGGAAAGGGGTTGCGGTACGAATCGCAGCAACGTGCTTAGCAAAGGTTCCAAGCGCCACCTGACCAAAGCGTAATCATTCTTGGACGTACTAAGCATTTGGAAAATTTCTAACTTTGCATTCTGACTTAGGTTCATTATTTAAAATCTCACGTCCTTGGAACTTTTACAAACGGCACGGTATGTAGGGTTTCTTTCAAAGTGCCTCTTAACACCCGAATTGCCCTGCGAACCCAGCCCCACACTCCCGCTCCTGGAACGCTCCGGGTTGGAGGGGCAGATTTGATTTCGAAAACTCCGAGCAAGCAGCCTCCTAGCCAACTATTACATTTTATTAGCCCGATATGAAGATTTGGGGCGCAAATGGTACGGAACCAAGATAGTTCTATTTACTAGTCGCCAACTCCTAGGAGGAGAGTTGTGCTCGCAGCCCAATGCAAACTAAAGGAACTTGACTTTAGAGCTGTCCCCAGCCCGCGATCTCCGTTTTCTCCTTTGGGCAAGTCCACGTGCAGAATGTAGAACACCTAGATGTGAGCGGAGAAACACTCCGCATGTTCGTCACGAACTCCAGATGTTAATGTGCGGTCTTGCCCCCAATCCCTAAACTATCTTCACAATCTAGCACAACGCTGTTCCCTATCCGGGCTCTCGGTCTGAGTTGAGAATGTGTAGTCCAGCTGCTAACTGCATCCGGTTTTCCACACAACACGCCCACTACCAGCACTGTGCTCGCTCGAGCGCACACACTTGTAACATTTTTTCCTCGCCACAAAGCGCGCCACCGTCAGGATCTATCCACTCCAAACAGATGCACGAGAAATTCTGGTAGAGGGCGTGTAACCTAGGAACTCGTGCATAATTTGAACCTGAGGGGCGCGTCGCACTATATAAGGGATTGCAACACGCATACGGCAACGGAAAGGCACGTAGCAGCCAGCAGTTCGAGCTCTCTCGTCTACCTCGCCACTCCTGTGGCGCTCCGGTGGAAGTCCGCAGAAGCGCGCAACTTCCTCGACAGTACTAGAGACATGGAGCGTCCTTCTCAGCCCGACCAAAGCAGCACTAACGGCGGCACCCTCGCCACTCGCGAAACCGAAGAACAACTACACGGTCAGTGCTTGGAAGGGGACAGGCGCTAAGGCGAACTCTGAAGCAGAAATTTTCTGTGGGAGACGCGGGGACGGGACACTGCGCGCCCGCGCGCGCCCGCCCGCGACCTTACCCGCTACCCTTCTCTAACGACCCTTTGCCTCTTACCTAAGCGCGGCAGGCGCCGACGCGCTACTCTGCCTTTTTTGCGTCCCTCCTTTCCCAGCTGTGCAGCCCGACGTGGCCGCGGCGATTGGAGCGCGCGTGAAGAGCGAGCCAGAGACGCTCTCCGAACCTGAGCACGCCGCCGAAGCCGAAGGCAGCCTTGCGGCCAGAGAGCACCCTCGCTGGGACGGCGAGAACGCTGAGAACGACGGCGGTCACCAGGAGCCCACCGAAGCGCAGGAGGAGCCAGACGCCGCGGCCGCGGAGGGGCCAGGGCCCGCGGCGAGGAAGCGCCGCACCGTGTTCACTGACTTCCAAGTGCAGGAGCTGGAGGCGGTTTTCCGTCGCGTTCAGTACCCCGACGTGTACGCGCGGTGAGTAGCTTGGTCTGGAAGTGGCTCCCGCTCTCCGGGAAACTCCTCTACCGTCCAAAACCCCGTCTCTTCCGTCCTGAACAGAAGCCATGTAGGCGGCGCGAGGGCTCCGAAGCCCGCCTTTGCGGGGGGACGCGAGGGGGCAGGGTAGAAGGTCGGGCAGACGTGTTGCGCTAGACGCTGAGGGAACGGACCATTACGGTGAAGCGAGTGCGGCGGGGGCAGATTTTGCCCATATTTAAAACTTTGGTAATTTGTTCACGTTGAGTTATTACACTAATTTTGGAAACCTTAGTGCATTAAAATGTTTATTCATATTACTGAGATTTTTAGAGTCCTTTATAGTTTTTATTTTGTTTTTGGTTGGTTGTTTCGTTTCTGGGTTTTGGTGTTTTGTTTTGATTTGGTTTGGTTTTTCTCCCTCAGATTTTGCTCCCAAGGCGAGCGCCTATTTTATCTGACGCTGTTCCCGGCCCTGCCATATAGGACGTTTTTTTCCCAACCAAGCAGTAGAGTTTTCAGCTTTTTAAGCCTGTGACCCCTTCATGAAAGGCCCGCAAATTTTTACAGTAAGCCCAAGAATTTAAGGTCTTTCTACTGACCTAGATCCACAGCTGAGCTCTATTTTTATTTTATTTTTTTATTTTTAATATTTTATTTTATTGAGATAGGGTTTTGCTATTTTACCCAGACTGGGTTGGAACTCGTGATCCTTCTGTCTCAGTCAACCAGAGTGCCACGATTGTTGGTGTGCGTCACCATGCCAGGCTCCTGGGAGCTTTTGTGGTATCTTCCCAATAATGTATGAAGAGGCAGGCCTATTCTGACCCAAGCTAGAATAAGGGACCGGGCTCCCAGATGTGGGAAATGACGATGCCTTTTCTTCCTCCACTGAATTTATCCTCCTCCTGCCAAACAACAAAAAGGAGTTGCCATCGTGTACGCTAAGGCTGTCCTGGTTTGGAGTCCAGTCTTTTTAGAGTTCACGCTCTGGTTTATAATAAACATAAATATTCTGATGTGAAGCAGTGCTTTGCTAGGCACATTGGTACATGTCTGTAACTGGAGAAACTCCTGAGGCTGAGGAAGGATTGGAAGTTGGAGGACAGCCTGAGAAACTCAGAGAGACTGTCTCAAAATTTCAAAAGAAAGAAGTACTGGGGCTCTAGCTCAGTGATAGCTTTCCAAATTAATTCCCTTGAACCCCAGGGTTGAATCTGAGTACTGCAAGAGTAAAAAACAAAAGAGCCCTGTGGGATGTAGTTAACTGGGAAGGCCTTGGGTTCAATCCCCAGTACTGAAAAATAGTGTTTTAAAGGTGCATTGGCTTTTTTTTTTGAGACAAGGTTCATATGTAAACCAAGCTGGCCTCAAACTCATAATCTTTTGCCTTAGCTTTCTGAGTACTAGGATTACAGGGAGGCACCACCACACCTTTCTGGCGTTTTATTTTCCATGGAAAAACCTCCCAAGAAAAGACTTCTATGGGTTGCGGTTTTAGCTCAGCAGCACAAGCACCTGCCAGGCAAGTGTGAGGTTATGAGTTCGATCCCCGGTACACACACACACACACACACACACACACACAAAAAAGCTATGGTTGTTCTCTGAATTTCCACAAACGGAAAAATTGATTAAGTTATACTCAGCTAACAAACATACTACTCTGACACTTTCATATGTATTCCCTTTTTTCTCATTTAATGGGTGAGTTGTTGATGGGAATTCCTCTCTCTAAACAAAACATCAAGGTGTATTACAGAAAACTGCACAAGGAGGTAGGGATAGAAATAATGTGTATCCATATATTTCATTTCAGCCATAATTCCAAACAGTGATCATTTTTAATTTTCCCTTCACAGGGAGGAACTTGCTGGACGCCTGGGTTTGACTGACCTCAAGGTGCAGGTCAGTAAATCTTAAAAAAGCAATTTTGCAGGACAGCCATTCTAAAATATATTTTGAAGGTTTGTCCTTGGCATTCTCAAGAGGGTATGTTTTTGTTGTCTTTTCCATATTGGGCATTTTTTGCTTAGTTCTAGGGATTTTACCCAAGTTCATGTGAATACTACCTGCTTGCTTGGCAAGTGCTCTACCATTGAGCCACACCCTTAGCCCTTCTCCAGGAAAAAAAAAACTGTCTTTTTGACATAAGGTTCCACTAAGAAGTCGAGCGTGGCCTCAAACTTGCAGCAATTCTCCTTCCTCAGCCTCCTGAGTGCTGGGATTACAGTGTGTGCCACCACGCCCAGCCAAAAATCTTGATAGACACTTTTTTTCTACTTTTGCCAGTGTAGTAGGCCTGTTTTAAAAAATCACAATCCGGAAAACTGACTTAATGTGAACCTACACTCAAATCTGCTATCTATTGGCTTTGGTTATATTTTGGGAGATTTTTATCAGTGGCACATTCAAATCTGTCCAAAATGAGCTCTGTTGCACAACTGTTGTTCATATCATATATTTATGCAACAGAAAGACTCCACTCCTGAGGTGAGACAGAGAGAAAAAGTAGCTTCTGGCAGGGAGAATAGGCCCTTTATTTTTTATAATTTGTAGTTGAGGAGCTTCCAGAAAGATTATATGCAGTGTAAACTCCCTTACACTAAAAGGTTAGTAAAATCTAATTGAAGACTTGATTCTGTTTGTTAATAGTAATAGTTGGGGAGCAGCCTTTTTGGGACATCTGTCATCCACATTGTTGTTGAACACTTGCCTGAAATGCAGGTAGACCTTCCTGCCTTAGCAATGAGTGATGTACTTGGCGTGTGCTGGTTAAGAAGTGGAACTGGCAGAAGCTAGGTGCCTTACCACAGTGGGTCACAGTGATTTCAATCCAAGAACTGTGTGCGCTGACCATGTTTTGAGGCCAGGTAAGGTTGGAAGGTGGAGCAGATAGGAGTGCATATAATTAACAGTGGTGAAAATGAAGTGCCCAATTTCTTGTGTGGCAAAGGACTGTAGAGTTTAGAGAATTTAGACACAGACTAAACTTTCATTAACATTAAAGGTTAAAATATCAAGGTGGAATCCTGGGCTTTGGCAACTCTAACGTCCCAGCAAGACAAGCCACGAAGATCCTAGAACAGCATGGTCAGGTCTGCCATAATCAACTACCACTTGTTTATTTCTCAAGAAGTTGCAGAGGGAGAATGAGCCTTTAAACACCCTAGGAGGAAACTTATCCAAACAGCCAACATGCTTCTTGTTATTAGTTATGTCAGTCTAAAATTAGGCTTTCCTTTTGACAAGTGAGTGGTTCCCCTCAAAAAGACTTGAGTTAAGCACCTCTTTTTTTTCCCATGCTTACCTACCGTCACAATTGAGCTGACACTATTTCTGATGAGAAGGGGACAGGGACAGCTGGATAGCTGTTGATCCAACATGTATTTACTCTTATTTATCAGGCTTTAGAATTCATAGCAGGAGCCTTATGTAGTTCATCAGATCTGGAAAAACCACTCTTGTTAATATTTTAATATTTAAGGATTTAAGGAATATTAAAAGTGGAACAGGAGAGATACAGTAATGTGCCAAGTTCTGGGCTATGCTTAGCTCACTAAGAGTTGGATGAAGCGAGGACCTGTTTACTCTCTTAAGATATTATTGCAATAAATAAATAGCGTTACCAGTTGTAGTTTCATTTTATAAAAAATAAAACAAAATTTCATAGCCAAATAAGAGAATAATAATAGTTAATACATTGTGTGTATTGTTCAGAGTACAAGACATAGACAAAAAAGAGTCTCTCTTGCAAAGATGGAATAAGCAGTTATTTGCACAGAAAATTTTTCAATGAACTGAAAGAAAATGGTATTATAAATGAAAGAAATTAGCATATACATTAAAATATTTTTGAAACAACATAATAGGTAATTTGAGGAATGATATGAACATCTCCTTACTGTGTATTTATATATCTTCTATTTTGTTCTTTATTTGTGTGT
>PVJX010038450.1:0-16320 GCA_004027295.1 Dolichotis patagonum
TCTCCTGGATCAATGTTCTCAGGGTTGGGAGCTGGGAGTTTTTCCTTATTTCTCCCTTTCGTCATGTTTTTGTTTCCTTCCATACAGGTGTACAGTGTAATTCCCAGACCCTTTTCTTGTTGGTTAAGGCTCCTCTAGAGGGCGCAGGCTAGGAGCTTTAGCCCTCTTCAATAGGTTATCAGAGATTAGAGTTCACCCATGGGCAGTGTGCACTGGCTCCTCCCTTAAGGGCCAGTCAACCTTTGCAGGCCTTCACTGTGTCAGTGTGCACCGATCTCAGGGAATTAATTTGTAGTGACTCACTGGGTCCCCGCCAGGGATGCAGCCTAGTCCAAGCAGATTCCACCAATCCGCTCAGCGAGGGGAGCAACCAACTGAAGACACTTCCTTATGGAGTTAGGGCTGTCCTGCCCAAATCCAACATGTTGTCCAGTTGGTTTGCCCTTTCCCATGGGAGGGTCTTATTCCCATCACTCACTGCGTGTTGATGCCAGTCCCCGAGAACTGCTGGGCTCCCAGACCTCCGACTTCATTGTGGCTGCGGTGCGAATTCAAGGTGCCTCTGGGTGGGTTGAGTGCAGGGCCGGTCCGGGCGAGCCGCATGCAGGGCTGTTCAGCTCTGTGCTCTGGCGGCTCAAGCCAGTCTCTTCGGCTCAGATCGCTTGTTCAGGTTGGGCAGGAATTCAGGCGGCTCGAGGAGGGTGCCATGCTCGCTGATCTTCACTTCACTAATAGTAGCCCCAGGACCTCATATTCGAGCGGTTTTTTGCACTTTAGTTTCTTCCTGGGTTGTAAGAGTCCATCTCTCTCTGTTTGGGTCTCTCCAGGGTGTTTTTTTCTGGCATTTGAGCTGTCTCTCTCAGAGAGGGTCCCTCTCCTGATATCTACTGGTCCACCATCTTTTTTTCTCCTCCCATCGTATTTCTTTTACAACATCCTGTGTTTGCTGAGGGCACTGGTGCTGAGCTGAGAACAGTCCTTCTGCTGGCAGACGGGTTGGGTATTGAGAGAATCAGGTCTAAATGAAGCCTTACAGGTAGTGTTATGCTTGTGTCTAGATGTCTCCAAAGCCTCATGCCGTTTTAAATGGGCCTTTTCTGGAAGTGGATGAATCTAGTGTGTATGATTGATTGGTGGTGTGATGCTGGGATTAGGGGTACTGGATTTAATATTGAGTATTTGCTGGATCAATCCACTGATTAGATTGGCACTGCTCTAACCCCAGCAGCCTGCATAGAGTATAAAAGGGATAGAAAGACACCATCAATGATTGGTTGTTAATTTTTTGGTTGTCTTCCACCATGAACTGTTGACCCTCTTCCATGTGCCACCCTGCCTTTGAGCCATCCAATAATTTGTTGAAATTTCAACTGTGAGATGAATACACTCTTACTCCTTTTACTTTGTGTGTCAGGTATTTTGTTCTAGTAAAGAAAGAAAAGTAATTAAGATTACAACTGAATTTTAAAAACTCAATCACTGATTAAGATAGAACTATACTTGAGGGGCCAGGGATATAGTTCAGTGGCACAGCACCTGCCTAACAAGCATGAGGTCATAAGTTTGATTCCAAGTACAAAAAAAATTAGAACTATACTTGAAAAGAAACATTAATTTGGTCATGGGCATCAAATATTTGTCTAGCAGCATTGCAGTGGCAAGCAGAAACACTGAGATGTCACCCATGATTTGGAGGCAGATTTACTAATGTCTATGGACCTGACTGGGAATCATTCCTGAAGTGTCAGACTCCGATCTCTAGGCCTTAAATGGGGTTTGCAAGTGGAAAATACAGAAGCAAAGTATTTGGTGGTTACTGATTGGTTACATCTTAGCTCATTGTTAATGACTGGCCTATGGGAAAACTATATCATATGTGTTGCATATTAACACAAGTTCAAACTCCATGCAAGCTCAGAGTTATGGGAAACACTTTTCTGGGATAATACATGGGTTCAGGATGGGGTCTGTTAGATAAGGGAAACACGTACTTGGCTGGAAAACAAATCTGCTCAGGGGAGTAGCTAGGTCCAGGCTGGCATAGGACCTCAAAAATAAAAGTTTAACTCTCTATTTCCCTCTTTAGCATAACTAGGACATTTCACCACCATTGTACATGACATAATAATCACCAGTCTAAGGAACAGATAACTGGGTTAGTTTGAATTAAGTACTGGGTGTTGATCCCAGAGCCTTCACAGAGCTATATCCCCAATCCTTTTCATTTTTGTTTTGAGTCACTGTTTTATTAAGTCACTGAATTGCCCAGGCTGAGCTCAAACTTACAATTCTCCCAGCTCTGCTTCCTTAGGGTTACAGACATGCACCACTACCCTTGGCATGAATAAACTCCTGAGCATGCATTAACTACCAGCTCACTCAGGTGACGGGTAAATAGACGTGCCAACAGATGTACAGGAAGCACTCTTTGGTATCATCAAGTGTCTTCAAAAGTCAGAGGGCTGTCCTCATAGTCTGGTGTTTCAGTTCGAAATGGGACACTGAGACTTTCAGCCAAAGCAAATACATGCCTTATCTGAAAAAACAGGTACTTTTAAAAATTTTTCTAATAATTTAGTAGTAAGAACTCTACAAGTGTATATGCTGGTATAGATTAGCCCATGTGGGACAAGAACCATATGAGACAAAACAAAAAGGAATCTAGAATGAATAAACTGTGTCTTGATTTGCCTGGGCTGGAGTTATAAACAGTTCTGAACTGCTGGGGTCTGAATGTCTCTCCCAAATACCATGTGTTGAGTTTGGTCACAGGTACAATAGTACTGAGAGAAAAGTGGAAAGTGATTGGATCATGAGGATAGAGCTGTCATGAATGGACTCCATCATTAGTGGATTTATGGGGTCCCCTGAGAGTGACTTTCCAGTAACAGTGAGCTATATCTGTGGCATGAACGCTCTGTCTCACTGGGTGGCGGCCTCGGCATGTTATGATAGTGAGAAGGCCCTCGTCATTTGCTGGGCAGACACCACCATCCAGCTGCTGGACTTCCCAGCCTTCAGAACTGCGAGCTTAATGAACTTCTGTACTTTGTAAATCATTGATTGCATTTTGCCACAGCCAACAGAAAAATGGACTAAGACACTAGTGACCACTACCCACAACATGAGTCATTCTTGACAATTTATCTTATTCCTGCCTCTAAAATTAAAATCAAATGCATCCATGTTTCAGCTTCACTCCTGTTGGTCCCTCCGTCTCTCCATTTGTCACTATCCCCGCCTTCGATTGGTCCCCCGTTTTCCTCTACTCTCTGCTATTCCTAGGCAGCTGATGACCAATGTTTTCAAACCACCAAGTGGGTATTTTTATTCTTGCACTAAAAGTTCTTTAGTGGCTTCTCAGTATTCTTGATTATTATAATCAAAATTGTTTAATGTAACCCACAAGGTCTTCACAGTATGGCTTTCCTCACTTCCTTCAGTGCTTGTTGTCATGCATTCTACCTCACTCCTGCATACTAGCCCCTCACTCAAAAAACTTATTAGTACATGTTTTCAGTGCCTATGATTATATTCATTGTGTGGAGCATGTACTTACATACCTTTTTTCCTCCCCTTCTCTTTTTGGTTCTCCCTCTTTTCCCTTTTATCTCTTGGTCTCTGTGTCTCTTTCACTTCTTTAAACCCACCAAATTTGTTTCAGCTTCAGGCCATTGTATCTGGTTTTCTCTATTTAAAATCTTTATCTGCTAGCTAGCTCATTTATCCTTCAGGTAACAGTTTAAACCTCACTTTGACAGAAAGACATTCTCTGTCTGCCCAGTTTAAATCAGTCCCCTCCCATGTCTACCACACCACCTATTTTCTTTTACATAAGGTCCAAATACTGTAACTATTTTTGAAATTTACATACTTTTCCTTTTTGGTATCCCTCACTGGACCATAAGGTCTAAGAAGACATAAACCATGCCTCCTAATGTCCATTATTAAATATCCATTGCTTATGACAGTATGTGGCACAGATATTTTTTAAATGGAAAAATGACTGTAAAGTGGTAATTCCTTATTATAGATGAGGACACTATGATCCAGGGTCAAGCAACTTTTAAGAACTGGATCGGTATTCTGATTTCTAACTAGAAATTTTTAGAAAATTTTTCCAGTATGGTTTATTTGGTTCTGGACTAGAAGACTGTACCTTCTAATGGTAGTCTAATGGTACAGGTGGACTAACTGTCTTGGTTATGTTTCTTGTGGCTGAGGCAAAATATCCCACACCCAAAATTAAAAGAGGGAGGGTTTACTGTAGCTCACAGTCGGTAGTTTCCAGTTTATAAGGCAGGGTGGCACGGCAGAAACAACTGATGGCAGACAGAAGGCTGCAAGGGAGTAAACAGCAACAAGCGACAAGGGCAGCAGCCCTTTTTCTGTCCCTTTTATTCTATCCAGGATACATACTGTTAGGGTGGGTAGCACTCACATCCACGGAGGGTGAATCCATTATCCACACCGAGAACTATGCCAAGTCAATCAGTGGATTAATTTAGCAATCATACCCCCTTAATCCCAGTATCATATACTCTAGATCTAACCACCTTTGAAAACAAGCCACACCACCAATATTACTGTTTCTGTTAGTTTTCCTCCGTTTGCACATACTCATTCACATGTATATGAGACCTGTAATCTAAGTGCTGAAATTTTCAAGAGCTTCTTCCTTCAGAATATTCCTCAGCCAGGAATTTAGCTCAGCAGCATAAGCGCCTGCCTGGCAAGAGCGAGGCCCTGAGTTTGAAACCTGGTACAAAAAAAAAACAAAAATAGAAAGTTTCAAGAATATTTTCCAGCTGGCCATGATGGCACAGGTCTATGACCCCATCACTCTGGACCACTAAGGCCAAAGTTTGAGCTCAGCCTGCGAAGTTTAGTGATCTAGCGAAATCCAGCACCCTCCCCGCATACAAACTTTCCTTTTACATTGTTATTTTTACTGAGTTGTAATTCACCATTATCATTACAGTAACACAGTGAAAAAACTAGTAAGAAGTGCACATTTTTTCCTGGGTGAGTGATGGTACTAGAATCAATCATTTGATGACTTAAAAATTAACTGAAAATGTTTTTCCTGAAATAACTGTGCAACTCACGTCTAGTCACAGCGGCTGACCTCCAGGCCCCACTGCATTTTGCTTATGAGTAGGTTTTTCCCCAGATGATTAACCTCAGTCTAGAAACAAGTTCTTATGGGCTGCGTCGTGCCTCCCCTCTTTGTGTTAACCTGCCCCTTCTACAGCTGGTGTGGATGCAATGAGAACGCACGGTTTTATTTCCCAAATTCTCACAGTAAAAATGCCCTTGGCTATCCGGGCCTGCAGACACATTTTTACTGCAGACCGGTTCCAGGACCAACTCGCCTTGTTTTCTGGCTAGCGTTAGTAATGGCTCGCAGTCGTCTTTTGACTTTCGCGATGCCTCAGTTTGAGGCATTGATCCCACGACAGAAATGGGCTTCATATGCACTCCGATGTGCAGGCTCTATTGTGAGCCTGCGTTTCCGCCGCTTCCCGCCGTCGCCGCCGGCTCCTCGCAGTGCCGCACGCAGCTCACCACCGGACTGAGATCCGCTAGCGTGGCGTGCGCGGCGGCCGCCGGGGTTCTTCCACGCGGCGACCAGCTCGGCAGGTCCAGCTCCGGGGACTCTGCCGCCCGTCGGCCGTGCGCGCGCCCGGCCGGACTCGGAGGCGCGGGGCTCGGCTCGCAGCGGCCGCCCCTTCCTCCTCCTCCTTCGGGCTGGTATGGGTCTGAGGCCGGCCGCCGGCGCGCCCGCCGCCCTGCTCCTGCCGCCGCGCGGTGTTCGGCATCCTCCTCTCCTAGGCCCTTTCCTGGTTAACACGTGGGCAGCAGCGGCGAGCTGCGCGCTCCCCGGGCCCTTCTGCGGCGCGGCTCTGGGGAGCCCTCGCCCCCGTGCCCGGCCGACGTGGCCAGGCGGTGCCGCCCGGCCACGCCGGCCGTCAGGGAACAAAGTGGCCCGAGGCGGCGCGAGCCCGCCGACTGTATGGGAGACCTCGCGGCCTTCCCGGGCTGAGTCCTCCTCGCTGAGTCTGCTGTGCACTGGAAGCGGGGGCGCCAGGGACCGCTGCACCAGGGTGCGGCGCGCAGGGTGCGGGCCAGCGGCCGCGCCTACTCCAGTCAGCTTCGGGGGCGGCCGAGGCAGAGCATGCGCCGTGTCCGGCGCTCCGCACGGCGCATGCTCGCGGCCGTGCTGAGGGGTGGGGGCGGAGCTTTGCGCCCTGAGGCCCGGGGCAGAGCTGCTGCGGGCGGCGGGCAGAGGTTGGCGCTGCGTGGTGCGCTTTGCGGGAGAGGCCGTGGTTCCTAGGGGCGCGGCTCCTGGGGGCGCGGCTCCTGGGGGCGCGGCGGCGGGAGCGGGCGAGCGCGAGCGGGGCCGGCGCCAGGGACGGGCGGAAGGAGTGGCCGCGGTGGTTGCTCCGCGACCGGGAGGCTTCAGTGAGAACAACGCGGGGATGGTGAGGCGGCGGCTGCCTCGCCCTCAGCCTCTGGGGGGCCCGGCCTCCCGCGGGCGGGGCGGGGAGGCCCTCGGGGCCGGGGTCCGCGCTCGCGCTCCCGCGAGAGCCTCGGGCCGAGCCCGGGAGCGCGCACGGAGGGGAGGGAGCCTTGGCAGTCGGGAGCTGGTCTAGGGGGTCCATCTGAAGAGGGTTCCCTGCGTATCCCGGGGTAGGTGACACCCGGCCCGAACTTCAGGGATGCTGAGCCTCGGAACCACGAGCGTCCGCGACTGCAGGGTGTCAGAAATCACCTTCGTCATTTGCGCGCTGACTCGTCCTTTCCTTTCCTGATTCATTAGACAGCAGTGGTTGGCGAAACAAGTTTGTGTGCTGAGGGTCTTTATATAACGTACGACTCAAGGTTCTTAATTATAGGGCCCAGAGTTAGGCTTTTTTTTTTCTTTTGTCTTTTTGAAACAGGGCCTTACTGTGCAGTTAAGGCTGGCCTTGAGCTCACTTTGTAGCCTAGGCTGGTCTGCAACTCGCAATGGTCCTCCTGCCTCAGCCTCCGGGGAGCTAGGATTACAGGCGTGAGCCACCACGCCCAGCTCCTTTATTGGACTTTTGTCATTTAAAAATTGTTTTTAATTTTATGAAAAAAATTTTCATAACCAAATGATACGAGAGTTATACTTTTCTAAGAACAATTGTTTTGATAGTGTACTATAAAGTAGTACTTGAGAATCACAAAATTTCTCTTTTGTCTTTTCAATTTCATTTTTAAAATTAATTACATGGGAAAATTTACCTTTGTGGCATTGTGCACTTACATGAATTTCAGAGTCAGGTGCCAACCACTGTAATCGGGATGTAACACAGTTCTGTCACCCACAAGAAACTCACGTTATCCTTTACCCCAAACTCCTGCAGCTTTCCAGAATGTCTTCAGTGGGATGCTAATAGTGGGAAAGCTTTTGATGCCTGCTGCGCTGGCTCCCTCTCCTAATGCCTTTGCTGTTTCTCCAAGTTGATTCGCCTGTGGATAATTTCTTTCTCTTTTTATTTTTTTCTTTTGTATTATAAAGTAGTGTTTTATTAGAAGGATGTGCTACATCCGTCTACCCATTGTTTCCACCCATTGAAGGACATTTGAGTGGTTTTCAGTTTTAGGCAATTATGAGTGCAGTGCTATAAATACAGTACAATATAAAATTTTTACAGTACAGATTTTGGTGTGAACTTCTGTGCTGCATGTGAGCTTTCAAGATTACATGGCAAAAGTATATTTAATTCTTTAAAAACTGTCAAACTCTTTTCCAGAGTGGCTGTCTCATTTTGCATTCCCACCTGCAACATGTGAGAGTTCCAGTTGCTGTGCATTCTCCCCAGCACGTGGTATTGTCAGCTTTTTCCTGTTCTTTAATTTAGCTGTTTATGTAAGATATGCATTCTGCAAATACCGTCTCCTGTATTCTGTAAATTATCACTTTTCATTGTATTGATATTATTTCTCAGATAACAAATGTTTTTAATCTTTGATGAACTCTAGCTTATCAGTTTTCCCCTTTTTTTATTTTTGGTATCATGTCTGAGAACTATGCTTAACTCAGGTTAAGAATTTTCTCTTTCTGAAAATGTTTGTTGTAGAAATTACAGTTTTATGTTTAGATCTGTGATCAGTTTTGTTTTAAATGTGTAAGGTGTGAAGTTTAACTTTGTATATAGACATCCAGTTATTCCATCACTTTGTTGAATGGTTGTCCTCTTTTTTGAATTGCTCTCACATCTTTGTTAAAATCAGTTGTCATATTTATGTGAATCTAGTTCGAGCTCTCTGTTCTGTTTCATCCATTTATGTATCTTTCCCTTTGCCAGTTATACAGTTTTGACTCACATAGGTTTAAAATGTCTTAAAATTGAGCAATGTAGTTTCCTCCAATTTTATTTTTTTCTCAAAATAATGTTAGCTATTTTAGTTTTCTTACCTTTCCATGTAAATTTTAGTCAGCTTGTCTATACCAAAAAAAAACCAAAAAACAAATCCTGCTGGTACTTTAATTTGAATTGCATTTCATGAGACCCTTGAAAGAACTGGACATAAATACTTGATTTACTTTATGGAGTTTTCCAATTCATAAGCAGTTTGTGTCTTTCTATTTATCTAGGTGTTTGATTAGATTCGTTAGTGTGTTATGGTTAGAGATGTGGTATTGTCACTAGATTAGTCCATTGCTAAGTTCATAGCAGAATGTGATTTTAGGAGGTGGGGCCTGGTGGCAAGCAGTAAGTTACTGGGGGTGTGACCTGGGAGGGTTTGTTCTTGTCTGGGCTCCTCCCTTCTGTTTCCTGGTGGCCATGAGTGGAGCAACTTTCCTGACATGCCCTTCTGCGGTGCGCTTTCTGCCTTGAACCTGCCAAATGGACTGAACCGTCTGAAAATGTGAACCAAGTAATGTCTCCTTGAATTTGTGGGTGTTAGGTATTTTGTCCTAACAATAGTCAGTTCTTTTTTTTGGGGGGGGAGCCGGGGATCGAACTCACGACCTCATGCTTGCCAGGCAGGCGCTTAAGCCATTGAGCTAAATCCCCAGCCCGTTGTCCTAACAATAGTAAAGTGACTAATACAGCAGTCTCTCAGAATTAAGAATGATGTTAAAATTAGGTTTTTAGGTGATAAATGCCCTTTATTGATTTGGAGAAGTCTTATTCTATATTTTTGGTTTCTGAGATTTTTTTTTCCTCAAATGAGTATTGCATTTCGTGAAGTATTTCCTCTGTATCAGTTGATACTGTGATGTAGTTTTTTTCTTTGTATTAATGTGGTGGGTTATGTTGCTTGGTTTTCAGGCATTGAACCAGCCTTACATTCTCAGAATCAATGGTATATTATTTTTTAAATATAATGAATTAAGTTTATTTGTATTTTGTCAGAAAGTTTTGCATCTTTGTTCATAAGAAGTTATTTGTTTAGTTTTCTAATTCGAGAGGGAGCCTCAGCTAAAACAGGAATCTCACATTGGTCAGAAAGGGCCCTGACCCTGGTTGTCCTCAGATTTGGTCCTTGCCCTAGGGGAGAACACAGCTTCAGAAGGGCTGTGCAGTGCAGGGGTCCTGAAGCTCTCACTGCTCAGAATTGCCAAAGAGCATCTCTGTTGGGGGGAGATCTAAGCTACACACTTTTGTGTTTATTTTGTTTACGTATTGATTTAATTTTTGAGATAGGTCTTGCTTTATAGCTCAAGCTGGCGCTGAACTGGTGATCAGTCTCTACCTCTCAAGTGCTAGGATCAGGCATGTACCACCACACTCGGCTTCTGTACTTATTTTTGAAACTGATTCCAAAGCCCTTCTGAACTGGAGACCCAGAATGCAAACTTTAAAAAGTTCTCCTAGATAACTTTAACAGTCATGCAACTTTTTGAAGTTCCAGGAGCAATTGTTGAGAGTCTATAGAGATCAAAGAAAGGAATATTCTTTATATTTCAGACTTACTCTATGTTATGATAGGTTTTCAGTAAGGTTGGTGACATATAATAGCTAAAGAGGTAGGTAATTTAAAGAAGAAATACAAAGAATTGAGTACTCTGCTAGTTTAAAATGCAAAGAATGCACATTCTGCTACTTTCATTATAAGAGTAATTATAGTGTGAAATTAAAGGGTGCATGGTATAGGATTATTTGTGCAAAGGTCATTGCAGACTGGGCTGGGAGTTTAGCTCAGTGGCACAAGCACCTGCCTGGCAAGCATGAGGTCATGAGTTCAATCCCCAGTACCAAAAACAAAAAAAAAAAAGATTCATTGCAGACAAAACAGTAAAACAGTGTAACTGAGAGCCCAGTGTTGAGGCTTAGTTGCATATTATTATGCAAAACCTTTCTTTGGAGACATTAATTGTAAGACATTTATCTATGATGTTGAAAAGAGTTTTTCAGATTTTATATTTGTTGCCTGCTTGGTGATACATTGTGGGGGCTCACTTCCTAACAGAACCAGTTTTTGCAAGCTCTGTTTCAACTGTGGAAAGTTCTTTTATGTGTCAACAACCCTGTGAAGTAGATACTATTACCAGGATACTAAAGCAAAGAGGTTAAGCAGTAACTACTCAGGACAGAACCAGTAAATGGCAGCTTTAAGTCAAGCCTCACCTTCACTTTCTGTAGTCTTCATCTCTGTGGAAGGGAGCACTACACAGATCTAGGCATTTATTTCTCTCTCTCTTTCTTTCTCTCTCTCTCTTTTTTGGTCCCAGATATTAAACTCAGGACCTTGTGCTTGCCAGACATATACTGTGCTGCTGAGCTATAGCCCTATCCCTAGATTTAGGCATTTATTGGTACATATCATGCTTTGTGCCACTGATAAAGTATTAAAAATTAATCATTTCACCTTTCAAAAAACTTACATTGTCTGAAAGAGGTAGAGCCAAGGCCACATTCTTACAATGCAGTGTAACTATTTCTTGATTAAACAGTTGTAGTTTATACAATTTTTGTGTGATGAAAAATAATTTTATCTTAAATCACAGATCTGAGAGAAGATCCTATACCTGGAATTGGAGTTGATACAGAAGCTATTTCTACTTCAAAAATGTTGGAGGAAGATATGGAAGTGGCCATCAAGATGGTGGTTGTAGGGAATGGAGCAGTTGGGAAATCAAGTATGATTCAGAGATACTGCAAAGGCATTTTTACAAAAGACTACAAGAAAACCATTGGAGTTGATTTTTTGGAGCGACAAATACAGTATGTACCTGGCTGTTTGATTCCTTTGGTTTGGATTTGTGAACTATGTCTAAGACTTTCTTTGCAGTAACTCTACTTGTAATAAATTACAGTGGTTAGGCAAATATTTGTAATTAATTACAAGATTAGGCAACTAGTGGTAATGTTCAATGGACTGTTGCTGGCGACATATATATCTTTTTCTTTATCTTTTTCCCCTTTTATCATTTATATTCATTTTTCTTCTCTTTGCCCTTTTTTTCTTGTCTTACAATGTGCTTGTGTATTAGTTACTCCTTAGAATGTCCTAAACACAAACCGATGCTTAACTCCAGTGAAATTTCCATCTGCTCTTTTATCTTGAAGAAAGTTGCCTGTCTCTCAGAGTAATTTTCATCTCCTATATTATAGACTTCTTTTGTTTAGAATGTTTCTTCTCTTGGAAGAGTACATAAATGTTAGAAAATTGATAATTCATATTTACTCTAAAGAAATAAACAGATTTGAGAGGATTAGGTATGCTTGTGAAAAGGAAATCTTACTTTAGAAAACCTAATTAGATTCTACATCATTTCACTGTAATGTTTTCTGTCATTATTTCTGAGATCTTTCAAGACTTTTAGATTATAGGAGACAAACTAAAATGTGTTACAGAAGTAAGAACCATTAGCTGGGCATAGTGGTCCACACCTGTAATCCCAACACTTGGGAAGCTGAGACAGGAGGATTGCTGTGAGTTCAAGGCCACATAGGGCTACAAAGTGAGTTCAAGGCCAGTCTCTACCATATAGTGAAACCCTGCCTCAAAAAAGACCAAACGGAAGAAGAAAGAAAAAAAGAAAGAAGAACCATTAAACAAATCTGACTTAATGGCTTAGATAGTAGTAGCATCAAGCAAATATGATTGTGTTCATTGTTTTAAATAGTAATTTACAATCTCAAAAATTAAAAAATAGTAATTCCCAATCTGATACTTTCGTATGCTACTATATTGCTTCCTTTCTTAGAATGTATTTTAAGAGGACTCATTTTAATTCTTGATGATGTTTATTTATTTTACTTTTTTAATTTGTTTGTCTTTTTAAAACAGGGTCTCGTTATGCAGTTGAAGCTGGCTTTGGGCTCACTTTGTAGTCCAGGCTGGTCTTGAACTTGCAATGATCCTCCTGCCTCAGTCTCCCAAGTGCTGAGATTACAGTGTTTATTTTTTATTAATACTTGAAACCAAATTAATATTTTCAGTATATAGTTGATCCTCATTAGTCACATATTAATTGCAAATTTATCTGGTTGATAGAAGTGATTTGTAACCCCAGTATCATGCCAGTGGAACTCTTGGCATGAATTCAGTATTAATGAATTAACTATTATATTAATAAAAATGTCTTCAGAAACATATAAAGCAGGATTATGTATTGATCAGTTGGTAAAAATATAACCAGAGATTCCCAGGAACCTAACCCTGCATTTCCCTTTGGAGCGGAGTGGGTTAGATTTGCTAATTCAGCCTCATAGCAACAGTGTAGACCAGGGGCATTGCTCAGCACGCACAGAGCCCTAGGTTTGATCCAGAGTTTAAAAAAAAAGAAAGAAAACATGATAGACCATAACTGTGCCTACAAGAAGAGTCAACTGTGTGACGAAGTAGAATAAATGTTTGAGAGGCTAACCACGCAGGCAGGCTGTTGCTTTTCACCGTCTCATCCTGTCACTGGGGCGCAGAGCCAGGGTGAGAGTGCGGTGAGAGCAGTGTGGGTCCTGGCCTGAGGGACTCCCCCTCCCAGCATGCTGCAGGGATCGTTGTTAACAGGCAAGGCTTGCCTCACTGTTGAGAACACCATCTGCCTTTAAAAGCACTCAGACTTCTTGGGAGTAGTTTTAGTATATTTGTATTTCAAAAATAAAAAGACAGAGCTGAACTATAAAAATATTTTTACTTGTATTGAACAAGTTAATCTCTCTTTCAGAGTTAATGATGAAGACGTCAGATTAATGTTATGGGATACTGCAGGTCAAGAGGAATTTGATGCTATAACAAAGGCCTATTACCGAGGTAAAATGTGGGACTTTATTTGGTTAGTTTTTTTAATTATTTGGGCTTTTTTTGGCTAGAGAAAGAACTCTACTTTGTTTCCCATGTGAGGATTTCGCTTTAAGAAAAGTTAGAATAAGGCGTCATTTCTAGCTCAGTGATTGAGTGCTTGCCTGGTGTCACCATAAGACCCAGCCTTGGTTTGATCCTCAGCACCATAACAAAACTAAAATTTAAAAAGTAGCTAAAACAATTTGAAAGTATTTTTTAACCCCAATTCACCAGTGAATGACACTTTGTACTATAGATACTTTGTTTAGAAATTATATGACCTGCATAGGTGATCTCAGACTGAATCAGTCAGAAACTGTTAAATGCCTGTTCTGTTAATGCCCAGGAAGTGACTCTGCTATAAGAGCAGAAACTCAGATAAGAAAAGTGAAGCCCCTGCAAATATGATGCATTTTGTTGCAGCACGTGAAACCGCACAGTGCATCCTTTCCCGTGCTTAGGAGTTCAGGGCAAGGTGCATGTGAAAGGAAGGATGCAGTGATAGAGTTCAGTATGTGAAGGTGCAGGTGTCCTCAGGAGAGGCTTGGTTGAATCTAAATTTGCTTTAAAGTTTTCCTGCAGATTTTTTCCTTTTGTTATTGAGTTTGAAATTTAATTTTTAGCCAGATATGGTGGCACACACCAGTAATTTCCGGAAAGCTGAGGCAGGAGGATTGCAAGTTTGAACCTGCCCTGGGCATCTTAGCAGTTTGACAAGGTCCTGTCTCAAAGTAAAGTTCAAAAAATGGGCTGTTGATGGCTCAGTGTGAAGGCTCTGGATTCAATCTCCAGTTCCACAAAAACAAACAGACATTTCTATATTCTTCCAACTCACTGCTAGTGGTGATTGATGTGACAGAATAATATAATTGAAAGCTTGATCTGGTATCGTGTAGCATTACAGTCTGTTGAGAACAAGTAAATATTTGATGACTCATATCAGCAAGTGTTTAGTACTGTGGCATCTGATAACACTGGCATTTGACTTACTCTCTTTTTAATGTGGTGCTGGGGATTGAACCCAAGGTTGCTATCTGGAGATTCAGCTCTTTGCCCATTTCCTTGTCCTTAGGCCGGTCATCTTTCTGTTATCTTTAAAGTCTAATCCTCTGTAAAGTTTCCCACTTTCTGATCACTCATTCTAGCTTGCCAGCTTTATTAGCTGTGTTCATTTAACTACCCTTGAACACATCGAGAATTTGGGTCCAATGACACCACCAGCCACTTTGTACTGTGACTTCCATATAGCTTTACTTCTTCTGACCCTCAGCATACTTTTTCTAGACCTGTGGACATTTGCTCACCAACTCTTGTAGCTCCCTGCCCTGCGTTCCCTGCCTTGTACTTGCTCTGCAAAGTGTCAGGCCCCACTGGACGGTTGAGCCTCACTGTCTCGTGTGTGTGTCTGAGCTCCTGAGCCCCATGAGAGAGAGAACAGGACCGCTGTGACCGAGCGTCAGCATGGTGACTGCATCACACAACGGGCGCTCCGTGCTGCCGGGCACTTCACGCCCTGGCTTAGTCAGGTCTCCACCCTTTTCCACAAGGGCTGCTTGGTGACCTCGCCTGCCTCATCTTCAGGATCTCTTGTTCTTCTCCACTCTCTGCTGACTTCCTTGCTTCATTTTTCTTTGAAAACTTAAGTGCAATTTTTTAAACTTATTTTACCCTTCACACTGCCAGTTCAGTTCAGTAGTACAATTTGAAGTAACTTGTCACAAAGTCAAGTGTGTGAGCATTACATACCCAGGACTTTGTGGTTGTGTGTCTGTGTTCCTGGCCTCATTTCCTGCTGGTTGCGCATGCACTTCATTCTTGAGATGTCTCCAGATTCTGTTTTGCTTTTTACACCAAGTGTGAAATGCTTTCTTGTGCCCTTTGCTCTTCTGCCTAGTAGCTCAGAAATCTGTGAAACTTTCTGTGGATCTCTCTTGAGCTTCTTCTGTAAGTTTGTGTCATGTTTGTGTATCTCCTTGATGTACTTGAGATTCTGGCTTATGGAGTTATAGTACTCTTGTTTGGGGTTTTTGGTCTCTGTCTTCCCAGTCCCACTGTCTTAGCACCTATTGGCTCAGGTGAATTCAGTTGATTTTAGGAAGCTGTATCATTTGGGTTAATTTTTTTTCCGTACTAGTGATTGAACCCAGGGCCTTTGCACTGAGCTACATTCCCAGCCTTTTTTCTATTTTTTATTTTGAGAAAAGGTGTTCAGATGTTGGCCAGACTCAGCTAGAATTTGAGATCTTCTTGCCTCAGTCTTCCAGAACTCTGGAATTACATAGTCTGCACCATGCCCTGCTAGTTGAGCTATTCTGTCTTCATAAGTAGAGTGATAGTAGTTGAATACTAAGTAGTTCTGAAGACTTGAGAATTGTTTTTTTTTTTTAAATATAATTTTATTTAAAGAGAAAAAAAAACAAAACAGAATAAAGGGTAGGGACAATACAGTATTCCAAGGAAAAAAGGAAAAAAACAACAAAAAAAAACCCTAAGAAATTATTACTTGACAAATTACATACTGACTTCTTGGAAATAGTTGTTCAAATTACAAAGTTAAAACATATAAAGTAGACATTCAAACAGTGAGGCTGTTAATAGCTCTGCTCCACGATCTGACAAAAACAGCAATATGGTCATCCATCTTACCCACTCAAATATACATGCAATTATATCAAAAGGGTAAAATTAAACACAACAAAACAGAGCAAAGCGGATCACAAGAAAGCAATATAAGAGACAAAAATTTCAAAACTAGACAGTTGGAGATATTTACTCTCTATCATATTGACTCTTGTTTTCTTCCAAATAGTTGTTCATATTGTCACATACAGGGAATTCACATGAAACAACCCAGTATGGAATTGATCTGAGCAGGACGAGGAGGGCATTACAGGTCTTCAAGACCAGACATTAGGGAAGCCAAGAATGGCTGTCATAGTGTCTCTCATTCTCCTCAAAACAGCTGTCCATACCTTCATGTGTGTTGAACTTAAACAAGGCAAAGCAAGCTAAGATCACTTTGAACAAAAAGTGATAGTTTTGCTGGACTTC
>PVJX010038451.1:0-16320 GCA_004027295.1 Dolichotis patagonum
GAGGGCTGCAGGGTAGTTGCTGCTTGGCTCAGCACCCTAAGTTACAGCATGGCATGGATCTCAAGAAACACACTTGCTTTTTTTCCCCAACCTGTGGTTTCTGGCTTGGCAAACCACAGTCACTTAACAGGGTAGCAGGCTCATTGCTGGTTGGCTCAGCACCTTAAGTTCCAGCATGGCACAGATCTCAGGAACTGTCTTGCTTCTTATTTCTAAGCCCTGCTGTGGCCGTGGCTTGTGAGACCACAGTCATTTGGCAGGGAGGCAGGCTAGTGCTGGTAGCATCAGCAGCCTAGGTTCCAACATGGCGGGCATTTCAAGGAATGCTCTTGCTTCTTATTTCTCCATGCTGCAGTGGCCGTGGCTTCCCAGACCACAGTCACTTACCAGGGTGACAGGCTAGTTGCTGGTTTGCTGAGTGCCCTAATTTCCAGCATTGCATGGATGTCACGAAATGCTTTTTCTTTTTACTTCCCTGCCCTGGGGTGGCAGCAGCTGGTCATAACATTAACTTACCAGGGTTGCAGGCTACTTCTGGTTGGCTCAAAACCGTAAGTTCTAGCATTGCACGGATCTCACAAAATGCTTGTGCTTCTTATTTCCCCAACCTGGGATTAATGCGGCTTGTCAGAACACAGTCACTTGCCAGGGTAGCAGGTTTGTGCTGGTTGGGTCAGTGCCATAGGTTCCAGCACGGCTCGGACCACAGGAAACTCTCATGCTTCTTATTTTACCACACTGGACTGGCCCTGGATTGCCAGACAACAATCCCTTACTAGGGTGGTGGCTAGCACTTGCTGACTCAGCCCCCTAAGTTCCAAAATGGCACGGATCTCAGGAAAAGCTCTTGTTTCATTTTTTCCTGGACCTGGGGTGGAGGCAGCTTGGCAAACAACAATCACATTCCAGGTGGCAGGCTAGTTGCTTTTGACTTGGCACCCTACCTTCACGCATGTCGAGGATCTCACCAAAAACTCTTGCTTCTTATTTAGAGGCCCTTGAGTGGTCACTAATTGCTAGAACACAGTCACTTAACAGGGCAGCATGCTAGTGCTTGTTGACTCAGAGTTTTATGTTTACATATGGCGTGGATCTCAGGAATGCTCTTGCTTCTTACATCTCCACACTGCATTGGACTTGGCTTTCCAGACAACAGTCACTTACCAAGGCAGGAGGCTGGTTGCTGCTTGTCTTGGTTCCCAAAATTCCAGAATGGTGCTCATCTCAGGAACCACTCTTTCTTCTTATTTCCCCAACCTGGGCTGGCCGAGGCTTGCCAGACCACAATCCCTTACTAGGGTGGCAGGCTAGTACTTGCTGAGTGAGCCCTCTAAGTTCCAACATGGCACGGATCTCAGGAAAATCTCTTGTTTCATTTTTTCCTGGACCTGGGGTGGAGGCAGCTTGGCAAACAACAGTCACATTCCAGGTGGCAGGCTAGTTGCTTTTGACTTGGCACCCTACCTTCACGCATGTCGAGGATCTCACCAAAAACTCTTTCTTCTTATATAGAAGCCCTTGAGTGGGCAAGAATTGCTAGAACACAGTCACTTAACAGGGCGGCAGTTTAGTGCATGTTGACTCAGAATCCTAGGTTCAAATATGGCATGGATCTTAGGGATGCTCTTGCTTCTTATATCTCCACATTTCATTGGCCTTGGCTTGCCAGACCACAGTCACTTACCAAGGTGGGAGGCTGGTTACTGCTTGTTTTGTCACCCAAAATTCCGGAATGGTGCTCCTCTCAGGAACCACTCTTTCTTCTTATTTCCCCACCCTGGGGTGGCCACAGCTTGCCAGACCACAGTCACTTACCAGGGTGGCAGGCTAGTTGCTGCGTGGCTCAGCGCCCTAAGTTACAGTATGGTGTGGAACTAAGGAAAGGCTCTTGCTTCTTATTGCTCCACCCTAGGGTGGCCTAGTATTGCCAAAGGAGTCACTTACCAGGATGCCAGGCTAGTTGCTGCTTGGCTCAGCACCCTAAGTTACAGCATGGTGGGGATCTCAGAAAATGCTCTTGCTTCTTATTATCCTGCCCTGAGTTGGCCTCTGCTTGGTAGACCACAGTCACTTACCAGGGCAGCAGCTGAGTTACTGATTGGCTCAGCACCCTAAGTTTCAGCATGGTGCTGTTCGCAGGAAATGCTCTTGCTCCTTATTTCCCCAACGTGGTGTTTCTGCAGCTTGGGAGACCACAGTCACTTACCAGGGAGGCAGGCTGGTGGTGGTTGGCTCCGCACCCTAAGTTCCAGCATCGTGAGGATCTCAGGAATCACTCTTGATTCCTATTTCCCTGCCCTGTTGTGGACACCTATTGTTAGACAACACTCACATACCAGTGCGGCAGGCTAGTTGCTAGTTGGCTCAGCGCCCTAAGTTCCAGCATGGCACGGATCTCAGGAACTGTCTTGCTTCTTATTTCCCCACCCTGGTGTGGCCATGGCTTGAGAAACCACAGTCACTTGGCAGGGAGGCACGCTAGTGCTGGTTGGATTAGGAGCCGAGCTTCCAATATGTCAGGAATTTCATGAAAAGCTCTTGCTTCTTATTTATCCATGCTGCAGTGTTCGTGGCTTCTCAGACTATAGTCACTTACCAGTATGACAGGCTATTTGCTGGTTTGCTCAGTGCCCTAATTTCCAGAATTGTGCAGATCTCAGGAAATGCTTTTTCTTCTTATTTCCCTGCCATGTGGTGGCATTGGCTTGCCAGAACTCAGTAACTTACCAGGGTTGCAGGCTACTTCGGGTTGGCTCAATGCCCTAAGTTGCACCATCGCAGGGATCTCACGAAATGCTCATGCTTCTTATTTCTCCACCCTGGGATGAACACAGCATGTCAGACCACAGTCACTTGCCAGGGTGGGAGGCTTGTGCTGATTGGCTCAGTGCCATAAGTTCCAGCATGGCTTGAACCACAGGAAACTTTCATGCTTTTTATTTTACTACCCTGGGCTGGCCAAGGCTTGCCAGACCACAATCCCTTACTAGGGTGGCAGGCTATTACTTGCTGAATCAGCCCCCTAAGTTCCAACATGGCACGGATCTCAGAAAAAGCTCTTGTTTCATTTTTTCTGGACCTGGGGTGGAGGCTGCTTGCCAGACTACAGTCACATTCTGGGCAGCAGGCTAGTTGCTTTTGGCTCGGCACCCTACCTTCAAGCATGTCAAGGATCTCACCAAAAACTCTTTCTTCTTATTTAGAGGCCCTTGAGTTGTCGTAATTTGCTAGAACACAGTCACTAAACAGGGCCTCAGGCTAGTGCTCATTGGCTCAGAGTCCTAGGTTCAAATATGGTGCAGATCTCCGGAAAGGCTGTTACTTCTTATATCTCCACACTCTCTTGGCCGTGGCTTTCCAGACCATGGTCACTTACCAAGGTGGCAGGCTAGTTGCTGCTTGTCTTGGCTCCCAAATTTCCAGAATGGTGCTCATCTCAAGAAATGCTCCTTCTTCTTATTTCCCCACCCTCAGGTGGCTGTGGCTTCCCAGACCACAGTCACTTACCATGGAGGCAGGCTAGTTGCTGCTTGGCTCAAAACCCTACATTGCGGCATGGCATGGACCTCAGAAAATACACTTGCTTCTTTTTTCCCTGACCTGTGTTTGCTGCAGCTTTGCAGACCACTGTCACTTACCTTGGCATAAGGCTAGTTGCTGGTTGGCTCCTCACCTTAAGTTCCAGCATTGCAAAGATCTCATGAAATGCTCTTTCTTCTTATTTTCCCTCCGTGGGTGGCCACAGCTTGCCAGAACACAGTCACTTAACAGGATGGCTTGCTACTCCTGGTTGTCTCAGGCTCTTAAGTACCAGCATGGCACAGATCTCAAGAAACACTCTTGCTTCTTATTTCCCTGCCCTGGGATGACGTGGCCTGTCAGTACACAGTCCTATTCCAGGCTTCAGGCTAGTTGCTTTTGGCTCAGCACCGTACCTTCAAGCATGTCGAGGATCTCACCAAAAATTCTTGCTTCTATTTACTGGTGCTTGAGTGGGCGCCCCTTGCTAAAACACAGTCACTTAACAGGGCAGCAGGATAATGCTTGTTGGCTCAGAGTCCTAGGTTCAAATATGGTTCAAATATGCTCATCTGTGGAACCACTCTTTCTTTTTATTTCCTCGCCCTCGGGTGGCAGCGGCTTGCCAGACCACAGTCATTTACCAGGGCGGCAGGCTAGTTGATGCTTGGCTCAATGACCTAAGTTCTAAAATGGCCTGGATCTCAAGAAAAACACTTGCTTTTTTTCCCCAACCTCTGGTGGCCGCTGCTTGGCAGACCACAGTCACTCACCACGTTGGCAGGCTAGTTGCTACTTGTCTCAGCACCGTAAGTTGCAGCATGGCATGGATCTCAGGAAACACACTTGCTTCTTTTTTCCCCAACTTGTGGTTGCTGTGGCTTGGCACACCACAGTCACTTACCAGGGCAGCAGGCTAGTTGCTGGTCACCTCATCGCCTTAAGTTCCAACATGGAACGGATTTCAAGAAATGTTCTTTCTTTTCATTTTCCTGCCCAGGGGTGGCCACTGCCTGCCAGAACACAGTCACTTAACAGGCTGGCAGGCTACTCCTGGTTGGCTCAGCACCCTAAGTACCACCATGGAATGGATCACAGGAAATGCTCTTGCTTCTTATTCCCCCCCCCCTTGGATGAACTCGGCTTGTCAGACTACAGTCACTTGCCAGGGCAGCAGGCTGTTTCTGCTTGGATTAGCACCCTAAGTTCCAGCATGGCTCAGACCTCAGGAAACGCTCTTGTTTCTTATTTTATCACCCTGGGCTGGCTGAGGCTTGCCAGGCCACAATGCCTTACTAGGGTGGTGGGCTAGTACTTGATGACTCAGTCCCCTAAGTTCCAACATGGTGTGAATCTCAGGAAAAGCTCTTGCTTCTTATTTCACCACACTGCAGTGGCCTTGGCTTGTGAGACCACAGTAATTTACCAGGGGGGCAGGCTATTTGCTGTTTCTCTCAGCACCCGAATTTCCAACGTGGCATGGTTCTCCGGAACGCTCTTGCTACTTATTTCCCCACCCTAGGGTGACCATGGCTTCCAAAACCACAGGCACTTAGCAGGTCGGCAGGCTAGATTCTCATTGACTAAGTGCCCTAATTTCCAACATGGCGCAGATCTCAGGAAATGCTCTTGCTTCATTTTTCCCAGACCTGGGGGGGGAGGCATCTTGCCAGACCACAGTCAAATTCCAGGGCGGCAGGCTAGTTGCTGCTTGGCTTGGGTGCTACCTTCAAGTATGTCACGGATATCACCAACAACTATTGCCTCTTATTTACAGGTCCTTGCATGGGTGGGGCTTGCTAGACCACAGTCACTTAACAGGGCAGCAGGCTATTGCTGGTTGGCTCTGAGTCCAAGGCTCAAATATGGAGCAGATCTCGGGAAACGCTCTTTCCTCTTATATCTCTGCACTGCATTGGCTGTGCCTTGCCAGACCACAGTCCCTTACCAAGGTGGCAGGCTAGTTGCTGCTTGTCTCGGCTCCTAAATTTCCAGGATGATGCTTATCTCTGGAAATGCTCTTGCTTCTTATTTCCACGCCCTGGGATGAAGTCGTCTTGTCAGAACACAGTGATGTGCCAGGGCCTCTGGCTAGTGCTGGTTGGCTCAGCACCCTGTGTTAAAACATGATGCAGATCTCTGGAAATGCTCTTTAATCTTATTTCCCTGCCCTGGGGTAGCCATGGATTGAGAGACTACAGTCACTTACCAGGGCAGCAGGCTAGTGCTGGTTGGCTCAGCACCCTAAGTTCCAGCATGGTGGTGATATCAGGAAATGCTCTTTCTTCTTATTTTTCTGCCTTGAGGTGGCCTCTGCTTGCTAGAACAGAGTCACTTACCAGGGTGGTAGCCTAGTTGCTGATTGTCTCAGCGCCCTATCTTCCACCATGGTTCGGGTCTCAGGAAATGCTCTTGCTTCTCATTTCCCCACTCTGGAGTGGCTGCGGCTTGCCAGACTACAGTCACTTAACAGGCAGGCAGGCTAGTGCTGCTTGGCTCAGTGCCCTAAGTTACAGCATGGCCTGTAACTCAGGAAAGGCTCTTGCTTCTTATTTTCCCTCCGTGACATGGCCAAGGTTTGGCAGAGCAGTCACTTACCAGGATGCCAGGCTAGTAGCAGGTTGGTTCAGCACCCTAAGTTCCAGCATGGTGCAGATCTCAGAAAATGTTCTTGCTTCTTATATTCCTGCCCTGAGGTGGCCTCTGCTTGCTAGACCACAGTCACTTACCAGGGAGGCAGCCTGGTTGTGGTTGGCTCAGCACCCTTACTTCCAGCTTGGCGAGGTTCTCAGGAAACACTCATGCTTCTTATTTCCCTGCCCTGTTGTGGCCACCTGTTGCTAGACAACACTCATTTACCAGGGTGGCAGGCTAGTTTCTAGTTGGCTCAGCGCCCTAAGTTCCAGCATGACATGGATCTCAGGAACTGTCTTGCTTCTTATTTCCCTGTCCTGGTGTGGCCATGGCTTGAGAGACCACAATTACTTGGCAGGGAGGCAGGCTAGTGCTGGTTGGATTAGGAGCCTAGGTTCCAATATGGCAGGCTTTTCTATAAATGCTCTTGCTTCTTATTTCTCCGTGCTGCAGTGGCTGTGGCTTCCCAGACCACAGTCACTTACCAGGGCCACAGGCTACTTGCTGGTTTGCTCAGTGCCCTAATTTCCAGCATTGCATGGATCTCAGGAAATGCTTTTTCTTCTTATTTCCCCACCATGGGGTGGCAGCAGCTTGCCAGACCACAGTAACTTACCAGGGTTGCAGGCTACTCCTTTTTGGCTCAGCGCTCTAAGTTCCACCATGGCATGGTTCTCACAAAATGATCATGCTTCTTATTTCCCCACCCTGGAATGAAAGTGGCTTGTCAGACCACATTCACTTGCCAAGGCGGCAAGCTAGTGCTGGTAGGATCAGTTCCCTAAGTTCCAGCTTGGCTCGGACCTCAGGAAACTCTCTCGCTTTTTATATTACCACCCTGGGCTGGCCGTGGCTTGTCAGACCACAATCCCTTACAAGGGTGGCAGGCTAGTACTTGCTGACTCAGCCCCCTAAGTTCCAACATGGAGCAGATCTCAGGAAACGCCCTTGTTTCATTTTTCCTGGACCTGGGGTGGAGGCTGCTTGCCAGACCACAGTTACATTCCAGGCGGCAGGCTAGTTGTTTTCAGCTTGGCACCCTACCTTCAAGCATGTTGATGATCTCACCAAAATTTCTTGCCTCTTATTTACCGGCCCTTGTGTGAGCAAGGCTTACTAGAACACAGTCACTTGACAGGGCAACAGGCTATTGCTTGTTGGCTTAGAGTGCTAGGTTCAAATATGGCCTATATCTCACAAAACCCTCTTGCTCCTTATATATCTGCAGTGCATTGGCTGTGGCTTGCCAGACCACAGTCACTTACCAAGGTGGCAGGCTAATTGCTGCTTGTCTTGGCTCCCAAAATTCCAGGATGGTGCTCATCTCAGGAAACGCCCTTTCTTCTTATTTCCCCGCCCTGGTGGGGCCAAGGCTTGCCAGACTACAGTCACTTACCAGAGCAGCAGGCTAGTTGCTGCTTCTCTCAGCACACTAAGTTGCAGCATGGCATGGATCTCAGGAAACACAATTGCTTCTTTTTTCCTCAACCTGTGGTTGCTGTGGCTTGTCAGACCACAGTCACTTGCCAGGCCTGCAGGCTATTGCTGGTTGGATCAAAGCCCTTAGATCCAGCATGGCAGGAACCTCTGGAAATGCTCTTGCTTATTATTTACCCGCCCTGGGGTGGCCAAGCCTTGGCAGACCACAATCCCTTACTAGGGTGGCAGGCTAGTAATTGCTTACTCAGCCCTCTAAGTTCCAACATGGCGCAGATTGCAGGAAAAGCTCTTGCTTCTTATTTCCCCGCACTGCATTGGCCTTGGCTTGTGACACCACGGTAACTTACCAGGGTGCAGACTATTTGCTGTTTCGCTCATCACCCTAATTTCCAACATGGCACAGTTCTCCGGAAAGGCTCTTGCTACTTACTTCCCCACCCTAGGGTGACCGTGGCTTCCAAGACCACAGGCACTTAGCAGGTCAGCAGGGTAGTTTTTCCTTGACTCAGCGACCTAAGTTTCAGCATGGCGCAGATCTCAGGAAATGCTCTTGCTTCAATTTTCCCATACCTGGTGTGGAGGCGGCTTGCCAGACCACAGTCATTCCAGGGTGGCAGGCTAGTTGCTGCTTAGCTTGGCGCCCTACCTTCACGCATGATTAGGATCTCAACAAACTCTTGCTTCTTATTTACAGGCCCTAGCGTGGACGGGGCTTGCTAGACCACTGTCACTTACCAGGGCAGCAGGCTATTGCTGGTTGGCTCTGAGCCCAAGGTTCAAATATGGAGTGGATCTCAGGAAATGCTCTTTCCTCTTATATCTCCACACTGCATTGGCCGTGGCTTGCCAGACCACAGTCACTTAACAAGGTGGCAGCCTAGTTGCTGCTTGTCTTGGATCCCAAAGTTCCAGGATGGTGCATATCTCAGGAAATGCCCTTACTTCTTATTTTCCCGCCATGGGATGAAGTCGGCTTGTCAGAGCACAGTGACATGCCAGGCCTGCTGGCTAGTGCTGGTTGGCTCAGTGCCCTGTGTTCAACTTGACAGGTATCTCCGGAAATGCGCTTTCTGCTTATTTCACCACCCTGGGGTTGTCACGTCTTGCCAGAATACAGTCACTTACCAGCATGGCAGGCTAGTGCTGCTTAGCTCAGTGACCTATGTTCCAGCATGGTGGGGATATCAGGAAATGCTCTTTCTTCTTATTTTTCTGCTCTGAGGTGGCCTCTGCTTGCTAGACCACAGTCACTTACTAAGGCAGTTGCCTAGTTGCAGATTGTCTCAGCGCCCTACATTCCAACATGGTGTGGGTCTCAGGAAATGCTCTTTCTTCTCATTTCCCCTCTCTGGAGTGGCCACGGCTTGCCAGACTACAGCCACTTACCAAGCAGGCAGGGTAGTGCTGCTTGGCTCAGCCCCCTAAGTTACAGCATGGCGTGGAACTCAGTAAAGGCTCTTGCTTCTTATCCCCCCCCTGACGTTTCCAAGGTTTGCCAGAGCAGTCACTTACCAGGATGCCAGGCTAGTAACTGGTTGGCTCAGCACCCTATGTTCCAGCGTTGTGCGGATCTCAGAAAAGGTTCTTATTTTCCTGCCCTGTGGTGGCATCTGCTTGCTAGACCAGAGTCTCTTCCCAGGGCGGCAGCCTAGTTGCTGATTGGCTCAGCGCCCTAAGTTCCAGCATTACTCGGTTCTCAGGAAATGCTCTTGCTTCTTATATCCCTGCCCTGTTGTGTCCACCTATTGCTAGAAAACACTCACTTACTAGGGCATCAGGCTAGTGGCTAGTTGGTTCAGCACCCTAAATTCCAGCATTAAATGGATCTCAGGAACTGTCTTGCTTCTTATTTCCTGGCCCTGGGGTGGCTGTGGCTTGAGAGATCACAGTCACTTGGCAGGGTGGCAGGCTAGTGCTGTTTGGATCAGCGCCCTAGGTTCCAACATGGTGGGCATTTCAAGAAACACTCTTGCTTATTATTTCAACATGCTGCAGTGGCCGTGGCTTCCCAGACCACAGTCACTTACCAGGGTGACAGGCTAGTTTCTGGTTTGCTCAATGCCCTAATTTCCAGCATTGTGAGGATCTCAGGAAATGCTTTTTCTTCTTATTTCCCCACCCTGTGGTGGCAGCGGATTGCCAGAACACAGTAACTTACCAGGGTTGCAGGCTACTCCTTGTTGGCTCAGAACCCTAAGTTCCAGCATTACGTGGATCTCACGAACTGCTCATGCTTCTTATTTCCCCACCCTGGAATGAACGCAGCTTGTCAGACCACAGTCAATTACCAGGGCGACAGGCTAGTTGCTGATTGGCTCTGTGCTCTAAGTTCCTACATCGTGCTGATCTCAGGAAACAGTCTTGCTTCCTGTTTTACCTCCCTGGTGTGGCTGCGGATCACCAGACCACGGTCACTTAGCAGTGCAGCAGGCTAGTTTCTGGTTGGCTTGGTCCCCTAAGTTCCAACATGGCACAGATATCAGGAAACTCTCTTGCTTCTTATTTGCCTGCCTTCAGTTCACCACATCTTGCCAGAAAAGGGTCACTTCCCAGGGAGGCAGGCTAGTTGCGGTTGGCTTGGTGACCTAGGTTCCTACATGCCTCGGATCTCAGGAAATGCACTTGCTTCTCATTTTCCCGCACTCAGGTGGTCACGGGTTGCCAGAAGTTGGTAACTTACTAGGGCAGCAGGCTAGTTGCTGGTTGGCTCGGCGCAATGGGTTCCAACATTGCACAAATCTCAGGAAATGCTCTTATGTCTTATTTCCACCCACTGGGGTGGCCACCTATTGCCAGACCACAGTCACTTACTGGGGCGGCAGGCTAGTTGCTGGTTGGCTCCACGCCTTAAGTTCCAACATGGCGAAGATATCAGGAAAGGCTCTTGCTTCTTATTTCCCCATCTTTCTTTTTAGCTTCTTTTTTTTTTTTTTTTTTTTGGTACCGGGGATTGAATTCATGACCTCACGCTTGCCAGGCAGGCGCTTAAGTCACTGAGCTAAATCCCCAGCCCGTCCCCACCTTTCATAAGCCACATCTTGCCAGACAATGGTCACTTCCAATGGAGGAAGGCTAGGTGCTGGTTGGCTCAGCGACCTAGGTTCCTACATGTTGTGGATCTCAGGAAATGCTCTTGCTGCTTATTTCCACCCCCCCCTGGTGTGGCCTCGGCTTGCTGGAAGTCAGTCACTTACTTCGGCAGCAGGCTCTTTGCCAGTTGGCTTGGCACCCTAAGTTCCAACATTGAACGAATCTCAGGAAACGCTCTTATGTCTTATTTCCACGCCCTGGCCTGGCCGCAGCTTGTCAGACCACATTTACATAACGGGACAGCAGGCTAGTTGCTGGTTGGCTCAGTGCCCTAAGTTGCCACATGGTTCACATCTTAGGAAATGATTTTGCTTCTTATTTTCCTGCCCTGGGGTGGCCCTGGTCCGTCAGACCATGGTCACTTACCAGGGCAGCAGTCTAGTTGCTCGTTGGCTCGGCACCCTAATTTCCAAAATGGCATGCCTCTCAGGAAACCCTCTTGCTTCTTATTTCCCTGTGATGGGGTGGCCGCAGCTTTGCAGACCATGGTCACTTACCATTGTGGCAGGCTAGCTGCTGGTTGGCTTGGCACCCTAAGTTCCAACATGGTGCGGATCTCAGGAAATACTGTTGCTTCTTGTTTACAAGCACTGGGGTGGCGGCGCCTTGCCAGAACACAGTCACTTAGCAGGCCAGCAGACTAGTTGCTGGATGTCTCAACACCATAAATTCAAACATGGCGCAGATCTTAGGAAATGCTCCTGCCTCTTATTTCCCCACCATGGAGTTTCCTTGGCTTGCCAGACAACAGTCACTTACCTGTGTGCCAAGCTAGTTGCTGGTTGGCTCAGCAGCCACAGTTCCAACATGGCATGGGTCACAGGAAACACTCTTGCTACTTATTTCCCCTCCATGCGGGGGCCATGGCTTGCCACACCATGGTCACTTACTTGGCAGTAGACTAGTTGCTGGTTGGATTGGGCCCTAAGTTCCAACATGGCACGGATCTCAAGAGACACTCTTGCTTGTTATTTCACCACCATGGGGAGGCTGCGGCTTGCCAGACAATGGTCACTTACTAGGGCCGCAGGCACCCTAATTTCCAAAATGGCACGGATCTCAGGAAGCCCTTTTGCTTTTATTTCTCTGCGCTGGTGTGCCCGATGCTTGCCAGACCATGGTCACTTACCGTGGTGGCAGTCTAGTTTCAGGTTGGCTCAGCAAGCTAAGTTCCAACATTGTGCAGATCTCAGGAAACATTGTTGCTTCTTGTTTCCCCGCACTGGAGTTGCTGCGCCTTTCCAGAACATGGTCACTTAGCAGGGCGGCAGGCTAGTTGCTGGACGTATCGACGCCCTAAGTTCTAACATGATGCAGATCTCAGGAAGTGCTCTTGCCTCTTATTTCCCTGCCATGGGGTGGCTGCAGCTTGCCAAACCACAGTCACTTACCAGTGTGACAGGCTAGTTCCTGGCTGGCTCAGCGGCTACATTTCCAATATGGTGCAGATCTCAGGAAACACTCTTGCTATTTACTTCCCTGCTGTGGTTTGGAAGTGTCTTGCCAGACCCTGGTCACTAACCAGGCCGACATACCAGTTGCTGGTTGACTCGGGCCCTAAGTTCCAACATGGCGCGGATCTCAGGAAACCTTCTTGCTTCTTATTTACCTGCCTTTGGGTGGCCGCATCTTTCCAGCCCACAGTCACTTAATGGGATGGCAGGCTAGTTGCTGGTTGGCTGGGTGCCCTAAGTCCAAAATGGCTCGGATCACGAGAAATGCTCTTGCTTCTTATTTTCACTTCCTGGGGTGGCTGCGGATTTCCAGAAATCATTCACTTACTTGGGCAGCAGGCTTGTTGCTGGTTGCCATGGCACCCTAAGTTCCAACATTGCATGAATCTCAGGAAATGTTCTTAAGTCCTGTTGCCCACACTGGGGTTGTCTTGGCTTGCCAGAACATGGTCACTTACCGGGCAGAGGGCTAGTTGATGGTTGATATTGAACCCTAAGTTCCAAAATGGCGTGGATCTCAGGAAACTCTCTTGTTTCTTATTTCCCCTACACTGGTTTGGCCGTGGCTTGGCACACCATTTTCACTTACAAGGGAGGCAGGCTAGTTGCTGTTTGGCTTGGAACCCTAATTTCCAACATGGCATGGAACTGAGGAAACCTTCTTGCTCCTTATTTCTCCACGCTGGTTTGGCCGAGGCTTGCCAGACCACGGTCACTTACTGGGGTTGCAGGCTCGTTGCTGGTTGGCTTGGCACCCTAGATTCCAACATGGCACTGATCTCGGGAAACACACTTGCTTCTTATTTCCCCACCCCTTGGGTGGCTGCGGTTTGCCAGACCATGGTCACTGACCAAGGGTAAAGCTAGTTGCTGATTGGCTGGGTGCCCTAAGTTCCTAAATGGTGCGGATCAGGGGAAACGCTTTTGCTTCTTATTTTCACATCTTGGGTTGGCCTTGGCTTGCCACAACATGGTCAGATACCGTAGTGGCAGGCTAGTTGCTGGTTGGCTCATCACCCTAAGTTCCAAAATGGTGCAGATCTCAGGAAACGCTGTTGCTTCTTGTTTCCTTGCATTGGGTTGGCTGCACCCTGCCAGAACATGGTCATTTACCAAGGAGGCAGGCTAGTTGCTGATTGGCTCACCCCCTAAGTTCCAACATGGCACATATCTCTTGAAATGCTCTTGGTACTTATTTCCTCATGCAGGGGTGGCCACGACCTGCCAGACCACGGTCACTTACCAGTGCAGCAGGCTAGTTGCTGCTTGGCTTGGCGGCCACAGTTCCAACATGGTGATGATCTCAGGAAATGCTCTTGCCAAGTATTTACCCACCCTGGGGTGGCTGCCACATGGAAGACCACCATCACGTACCAGTGCGGCAGGCTGGCTGCAGCTTGGCTCAGCGCCCTAAGTTCCAATGTCACGCAGATCTCAGGAAACACTCTTGCTTATTATTTCCCCGTGCTGGGGTGGCCGCAGCTTGCCAGAGCATGGTCACTTACCGGGGTAACAGGTTAGTTGCCTGTTGGCTCAGCACCAAAAGTTCCAACATGGCGCAAAACTCAGGAAACGCTCTTGTTTCTTATTTCCATGCCCAGGGGTGGCTGAGGCTTGCCAGACAATGCTCACTTACCAGGCAAACAGGCTAGTTGCTGGTTGGCTCAGCGACCTCATGGCATGGATCTCAGGAAACGCTCTTGCTTCTTATATATGCATCCTGCGGTGGCCATTGAGTGCCAGAATTCGGTCACTTACTTGGGCAGCATGCTAGTTGCTGGTTGACTGGGAATCCTAAGTTGGAACATTGCAGGAATCTCAGAAAATGCTCTTACATCTTATTTCCCCGCCCTGGGTGGCCACGGCTTCCTAGACAATGGTCACTGACCAGGACGGCAGACTATTTGCTTGTTGGCTTGGTGCCCTAAGTTCCTACATGGCGTGGATCTCATGAAATGCTCTTGCTTATTGTTACTCACCACCCTGGGGTGGCTGCGACTTGCCAGAACTTGGTCAAGTGACCAGGGCAGCAGGCTAGTTGCTGGTTGGTTCAGCACCCTAAAGTCCAATATGGCGTTCATCTCAGGAAACGCTCTTGCTTCTTATTTCCCCATGTTGGGGTAGCCGTGGCTTGCCAAACCCTGGTTACTACCTAGGCGTGCATACTAGTTGTTGGTTGGCTCAGTGCACTATGTTCGAACATGGCGCAGATCTCAGGACACTCTCTTGCTTCTTATTTCTCCACCCTGGGGTGGCCGCGTCTTGCCAGACCACAGTCACTTAATGGTGTGGCAGGCTAGTTGCTGGTTGGCTGGGTGCCCTAAGTTCCAACATTGCTGGAATCTCAGGAAATGTTCTTACATGTTTTTTCCCCCGAACTTGGGTGGCTGCGGCTAACTAGACAAAGGTCACAGAATGGTGCGGCAGACTAGTTGCTGATTGGCCCGGTGCCCTAAGTGTCTACATGGTGAGGAACTCAGGAAACCCTCTTGCTTCTTATTTTCCAACCCTAGGTTGGCCACGACTTGCCAGACCATGGTCATTTACCAGGGCGACAGGCTAGTTGCTGGTTGGCTCACCTCCTAAGTTCCAACATGGCATGTATCTTGCAAAACGCTCTTGCTTCTTATTTCCTCACCTTGGGGTGGCCGTGGCTTGCCAGAACACTGTAGCTTACCAGGATGTCAGGCTAGTTGCTGGATGGTGCAACACTCTAAGCTCCCACATTGCACGAATCTCAGGAAATGCTCTTACATATCTGGTCATGATAGTTTGGTGAACTTTTTGATACTTGGTATTTGGGGATTTTTCTGCTCTTATTTCACTGAAAAGATTTTTGTACCTTGAGTCTGGAAACTCTTTCCTTATTAAAAAATAAACTCATACACTTTGTCTCTCAGTTGTGTCCCTGAAGTATCTCACGCTTTATGTATATTTTCTGTCTTTCTTAGTTTCGTACCATCTCAATCTGGTGATCCAATTGCCCTGGCCTGTGTCCCTGAAAGTCTGTCACCTGCCACATCTAGTCCATTGGTAAGTTTTCTATTGAGTTTCTATTAAATTTGTTTTACATTTCCAATTGTTCTGTTTGGTTCACTTTCAAAATATCTTTTTATTTAATGTATCATTCTTAGCCTCCAAAGTTTTTAGTATTTTGGAGTTTCTGTTTCTTTGTTTACTTTTTTTTCTGTACTGGGGATCAAACTCATGACCTCACACTTGCCAGGGGAGTGCTTATGCCACTGAGCTACAACCCCCGCTCTTTGTTTGCTTATTGAGTCAATGTTTCACTCTCCAGTCCAGGATGGCCTTAAACTAACTAAATTCCTTCTGCCTTAACCTCCAAGAACTAGTATTACAGGCTACAGCCACCACACCTGCCTGCATTTTCTTCTTTAATATATTCAGTTGGTTCCCTGTATTCTTTTGGGATTTAGTGATCTCTTAAGAATGTCTTTTGAATTCTTTATTCAACATTGCATCCACTTCCAATGTTTGCAGCTTATTTTTAGTTAATTTTGAACCTTGGGAGGTGCTGTGTTGCCTCACACTTTTCATTTCTCCAAGACCTCTGTGTTGAGATTTTTGCCTCTGTTGGCTTGAGTGTCCCTTCAGCCTTTGTATGAGATCCATTAGGATTGACCTTCTGTTGATGGCTTTTCCTGGGAAGTCAGATGATCTGAGGTTTTACATGTTTCTGGATTGCGTGGTGGCATAGATGCTTTCCATTGTCTATCTTCAGTGTATTTGCACCCCGTCCACACTCTGTCCAGTCTGAGAGTCTCATTCTCTGTAAATAACAAGAGAGCAGGGTCTTTCTGGGGACCTGGCAATCGAGTCTAGAAAGCAGGTTACATGGGATTGGCCCCTGTGACTGCTTCCCTAGCATTCACAGCGATGCACATCTGGAAACTCTGTGGCGTGATGCTGCTGAGGCCCCACACAGGCATGGAGACAGCATCTCTCTCTGCTGCCACCAAAGGGTTTGATGCCCAGAGCCTCTATTTATCACGCTGCACACCTGCTTTGGGCTTAGGCCTTGGTGATGCCTTTTCATCTCTTATTCTTTGAGTAAAAGCATTCACTTAGTATGAATGGGCTTGCCTTGTGGGTGGAGCCAGGTCCACTGCCTGTCACCTGTAGTGGGAGTGTGACTCAGTGTCACGGTGTCTGCACATAGTAC
>PVJX010038452.1:0-16326 GCA_004027295.1 Dolichotis patagonum
GCCACCTTGAAACCAATTTAATCAAGATGTAAACTGACCTGTTGACAGCATAAGTGAAGAACCAGCATGCAGCAAGTGGTACTCAAGTCATGGACACTGACTCCAAGTCTTTTGAATGATCCTAGATTCATCACAGGAAGCATGCAATTACAGAGAACTGTCTGAGATTTATGCTGTTGCCAGGAATGTCTCATTTAAAATTACCAGCACTGTCTATTGATAGGACTTTATGCTTCATGACTGCATAATCTGTGCTCAGGTGCTGGATTTCTTGGACACCCCCTAAAGAAGCGCACATTTGGAGTGTGGAGAATACAGTGATCCACTGAAGTAAATTTAACACTGCTATTTTGACACTTCAAGTTTCTTCATGTCAACATACTAGAGGCACTGAAAAAGTTATTATTCTTGCAGTATGATTGATCTTACTCATGAGTAGGGGACAACGCCGCTGCTGGTATACAATACAAGCAGGGAAATATGTATGAGTAGTCTTTGGTCCTTTCTTACTCCATTGTGACTGAAAAAAAAATGATAACTACATGCTCAGATCATAAGGAGTGTGTCATTTATATCTTGTTTCCTTTCATAGAAGTGCTAACTTAGAAATAATCATAACTATGCTGAAAACACACCAGGACATGTTTTAGAAAACTGTTAGAAATCTTCCAAAACCCCACTTCTTCTTAAATATGTATTTATAAAATCATATACATAGCCAGTTACTAGTTTTCACTTGAAACATCAGTAATCATAAGCAAATCATGTAAACTGAAGTTCCTGTCTTTGTCTTCTTTTGTCAGAGAAAAAAGTTCATTTTTAAGTAACTCCATACATCTTCAGAAGACATTTGCTAGTATTTATTAGTTTTGCTCATGCAGCCCCATAAATACAAGATCCACTTAGTACTTTTTACTTGCTCCCCCTAAGCTCAAGCAGGGAAATTCATGTTTGGAAATCTTATTTCCTTGTATTTTTCATAAGGAAATTGTTTATGTATCATTCATCAGTTTTATGGTCCTTTTCTTCTTGGGTTTAGGAAGTAGAAGTATGCTCAGTATTCAGTCACACACAGAGCAGACTCATTACAGGATTGTCAATGAGCAATTTACCGGGAAGAAAGTCAAATTAGCTTTACTGGGAAGTTTACTGTGGTGTGTTAGCCTCCGTGAAAGTAGCAAGTTAAATTTTACCCACAACTGGTTACAGAGGGGTAATTAAAACCATTAATCTTTTTATTGATCTTTGACTCTGCTGCCTACTATATTTAGCAGATAAGATTCATGAGCTACTGGAGTGTGTCTATTGTCACAGATCATCATCAATAGGTATCCCCTGAAGAGAGCTCCAAGGTAAAACAGCATTTATCTGATTTATGTCTATTATGTGGTTCATTCATACTTGAAACAAATAATTGTTATGCTTTATTAAGAAGCAATATTTGAAAACTGCAAAGCTGATGAAAATCGCAACTTTTTTTCATACTAGATAACATTAACAAGTGCTAAACACCTTCTGAGTTATATCAGTTCCATTTATTTTTATATTTGAGGAGAATATGTTTTTGCTTGATAGCATCCTAAAATGCTGTAGACCAGTATGTAATTTTATACTTAGGTACTTTTTATTAAAAAGTAAATGTTTGACCTTATAGGCCATAATTATGTCTCTGAAGTGATAATAGTCCATCACAGAAGCATGGCTTGGTTCACAGATCATTGATACAGTTAGTTTTAACAGATGCTTAGCTGCCATTATAATCTGTCCTATCCATTTGGCTGTCATAAAATCTGGACCCATGCGTGCAAGTCAGGCTATTATTTCTACAATACTCGGTTCTCTTACTCCATGAACAATTAGTACTTTAGAAGAGTGGATCATCAGCCAGTGACCTTGGGCAATTAGGAAATTTTTAGAATTTGGCATGTACTAGCTGCTCTGAATATTTGTTAAGGAAAGTAAGTGTAAGGTTAACACATATATCACACTGAATACCACGGGGGAGGAGGAATCAATAAAAGCCTGAGGTTTTCATATCCTGGTAGCTGATATTTTGAAAACACGATGTTGAGGGTTTATGTCTGGTAAACAGTGACTACAGATTTTTTTGCACTAACATAAAAATAATCAGGGTTCACATGCAAATAATGTAGCCATTACTATTCTACTGAACAAACTGCAGAAACAATAACAGAATGTATGCAGAGAATGACTGCTGCTTGAGGAGGCTCTGTATTTATATATCTTTTCAGGGTTTGTGGGTATCACTCACTGTGTTTTGAACTGTGAGTGTCAAGACCACCTTTTTATTACTTAATGTGTTAGAATTGGAGTAAACAGGTTTATCCAAGAAAGAACTCTCTTGAGAAAGTAAACCTGCAAAAGTGAACAAAACCAAGCAGAAATATTCATGGAAGTTGGAAACAGGGGGTAAGATCGCAGCGATAAAGCAAGATATTCTAATAAATAGTAGGATGAGTAACAGAATTAACAATAAAGTTTTTTTCTTTTTCTTAAGGTTCTACACACATGGCCATCTTATTTTTCTTAATTTTATAAGCCAAGTCCTTTAGAACTTTAATCAGCTGTAAGCCAGCCATCCAATAACCTGGTAATAATTTGTTTCCTTCTGAAGTTAACAAGATCCCATTTTTGTTGTGGTAATCAATAATTATGACTGATGTATACTGATACTAGTTGTACTTGGAAATATGTTTGTATGCAATATAATAATTCATTTTTCTCAATGGATTCTCTTGGATAATAAATATTAGTTCTTAAAATAGTTTATCCTTATTTATTTTTATTCAGGTTAATATCAGTTAGTTTTTCCATTTCTGAACTTCAGATAACAAATCTCAAAAGTATAAATCCAGTAATACACATTTAAACTTCTCTTTCTGGTAAGTATTTTTAAAGTATTTAAGGTTCAGATTTTAAGAATTTTGCTCTGTAGAAGACAGAAGCTTAAAGTTTGCTTCTTAATAGGCATTTTTAGTCAGTATGTGTCTAATTAATGCTAAAAATTCATAATAAGCAAATGAAATAAATACATGATTCTATCTATTTTATATTTATAATAATCACCATGTCTTATGCAATAGTACTTTACATGCAGACACATATATAGCTTGCTTTTGTTGTACCTAGTCACTTAGGATAGTCATTTTTTAAACCTCCTTTCATCACAGTTTTTAGGACTGGAAGATTCAACCCAGGCCTTCACATGCCCACTGTTTTCTTTTTCTTTCTTAAAATATCCTTTCTTTCCTTCCCTCTCTCTCTCTTTCTCTTTCTTCCTTTCTCTCTCTCCTTCTCTCTCTCTTTCTCTGTCTCTCTCTCTCTGTCTCTCTGTCTCTGTCCGTCTGTCTGTTTCTTGCTTTTTTTATACTTTTGGGACAGGATCTTGCCAACTGTTAAATTTCTCAGCCTGGCCTACAATCACAATCCCACTGCCTTAGCCTCCCAGAGTGCTGTGATTAGAGATATGAACCAAGCCACCTAGCAACCACCCTCTTTCACTGTTTAATCATCTGCCACCCAGATGACTAAATTCATTAAATCTTTCAAGAATGATTTACTAAGTAAGATTTATATATCAGAGATGTTTTTGAATTAATGAAACACATATCTTTGCCTTTTGCCCCCTAACTTATACAACGTATATAATGACTAAATCAAAATGTGTGTGTATGATAAGCACCCTGAAGAAAGTGCACCAAATGCAAAGACGGTAGACTAAGTGAATAGTGGGTCAAAATAGCAATGAGAAAACATTTCTCAATGAATGGGACATAGAGGGAAAGTCCCACAGTTTTGTAAAGGAGTTAGTCCCAATTAATATGTATGTGTGTTGGAGAGAAGAGAAAGAGGGAGAAGCAAGAACTTGTAAGAATTTCCATATTGTGGAGGATTTCCACACATTAACAGAGGACTGGAATTCTAGACTGGTCACTTCTTGGAGCCTAGGGAAGATGGCAGAAAATGATATCAAAGGAAAGAGCAGAAAGTATATATAATGATTTGCTTACATGGTAACATTTCAAATCTATCCTGACACTTGGAAGAAGTTAAAATGCTTAAACTCAAGACATGAGATGTGCGTGCGTGTGTGTGTGTGTGTGTGTGTGTGTGTGTGTGTGCGTGTTTAGCAAGCTGGCTAATGCATGGAGAATGGAATAAAGTTAAAGCATTCCAGAAGTGCCCTGAAGATGTAAGTGATGATGCTGATTAGATGATCGCTAGGGTAGAAGATGGAGAGAAGAAGCCTCAACCCATTTTGTAAAATAGGAAACGTAAGATTTGATGTTCTGCCAATGTGAGCTTAAAATAAGGAAGTGACAAATAAAACATGAGTTCATATCTGAAATATATATTAATAGAAATTTTAAGAGTTTTTCCTAAATTGCATTTTTACTCTAGTACTTTCTCCACAAACCCATCTAAATTTCTCTCTGTCTCTCTGTCTGTCTGTCTGTCTCTGTTTCTTACACATACACATACATATATGCACAACTTCTGAAAATACAGCAACCTATTTGTTCTCTAAATGTCTCAATGAATATATAAATATTTGTGAATAAAATATGACTATAATATTAAAAAGCTGAGCTAGAATGACAGTAACAGGGTAAATTAAAGGAGACAAAATGAAGAAGAAAATAATTGTTCTATTCATTCTACTTGCCTCTTTGCTCAAGAGCAAAATTCCTGAGGAATTTCATGTTGCAGTCACCTCATAGAGTAGTGATTGCCTCTGCTCCCAATACTTCTGCTCCTTTTGCTATAGGGATAATACAGCACATAGACTTTTAAAAGATTCTTTATTTTTTATTCTAATACCAATTCTACTTTGTATCATATATTGTGTTAAAGCAATCTTATTTTAAAAATATCTATGTTGATCAGATATCTGCAATTTGAGAGGAGAAAATGGTTACCTAGGCTCACAGTTCAGAAGCTTCAATCCATCGTTAGCTATTTCCATTGTTTTAAGTCTGTGGAACATCATGGCAAAAGCAGACAGAGAAAGAAGGCTGTCCACTATGGCAGCCAGGGAAGCAGAACTCAGGGAAAAGGTACCCAGGAGAGAAATACCTTCCAAATCACTCGTCCATCTTTTCCAGAGGGGGTCACCTAACGTACATTCAGTGTCCCATGTTCCAGTAATCTCTCCCAGAATCTGGTAACCTAGTTAAACTGACAATATTAACACAGTTATTAACCTCTGGATTATTTCTTCTGATTTTTCCATGATTTTAGCTATGAGATAATAACTGTCATATATATTAGTGATTTTAAAAAATATAAACCATTCCTTCATACACTGACCTATACATTCCATTAACTGTTCTTCAATAAGCTTGTTCTATACCCCCGATACCCAAGATACTGAATTTTAGGTGATAAAGCCTTTGAAAGGTGATTAGATCACAAGGTTCCACTCTCAAAGGCAGCTAATTCTCACAAAACCCACTTAGTTCCAAGAAAAGCCAGTTATGAAACTATGAGCCCAGCCTTCCCCCGTTTTTTTCTTTATATATACAACCCATTGCCACATAATTATTTCTTTTCTTTGTCTCTCTAGTATTGTGATTCGATGAAGGCTATCTCTTGCCAGTCATTATTGTCATGTTGTTCAGCATCTCTAGCCATCACAATTGTAAGACCAAAAATCCCTCAGTTTTCATGTATTATTCAGTCTCAGATATTCTCTTATAGCAACATAAAATGGACTAAGATAACCAGACCATCAGTGGAGGTTGATTTATAACTTATAAACTTTTAGTCATGATTTTTATCCTCTTTTGGACTGTTGTCCCAGTCCTGAAGTGTTTAGGTTGAGTCGTCTCATTCTCTAGCCTTCCTCTCACCACTCCCCTTTTTGCTCATTTGCTCCTTAATATGTATTGATTTCCAGTGCTGGAACCACCTTTGTGACCTTCACCTGTAGACTTTTCCCCAACTGCCTACTGTTTAAAGTCGTCACCATTCATACATCTGCTTAGATGATACTTTATTGCATTGTCTTTTCCCTATCATCTTCTGAAGACTATTGTGCCTTCCCTCTAATTTCTCCCTACTGATTTTGTTCATAATATTCCACTTAAATATTCTGAAACTCTATTAGTTTATTATTTACCTTCACATTGAAATGTAAATGCTCTGAAGGTCTGAATTTTATTTTTCCTAGTGTGATCTTTCCACTTAAAATAGAGGCTGTAGGTAGCTCAATAAATACCAGACTTGATATTTTAAAGAAAAATAACTAATGTTGCAATTAAAAAAAAACAGGTTTGTAATACCTAAAGTAGTGGTATAGAGGTGATAAATATTTCTTAAATCACTGGCTATCATCAATATTTTTAAATGATGTAGATAAAAGTAATAAAAATAGCTATATGAAAAATCTCATAAAATACATGGTTTAGACATTTTGTTTTCAGCTTGGAGTTTAAAGAAAAGAGAAATTTAATAAATCTGGGAGTACAGTTTACCACTTGTGCATCATGTGAGAGGCCCTAGGTTTGATCCCTAGTAACATACACACATATGCGCACACACACACACAAACACACACACACACAAACACACACATACACACACACACACACATACACACACACACACACAGACAACCCTCTACACTAACAAGGCTCAGTCACAAGTAGCTGAGGTAAATCAGTAAATCTATCATTTTAACAGGTAATATAATTAGATCTCAATTGACATTTTTAGATCTAGTCAGGTTCAATGACTTTGTCAGCTGTATAAGAAACATATTCAGTAAATTTAAACATCACATCTAGAGAAAGGGGTGGCTATAAGCACACGGAATAATAATACTAAAATTTTTACACTGGATGAGGTGTCATTATTATACAATAATAATATTACTATTATCCTATGTGTGGTGGCATCCAGTATAAAAATTTCAGCACTTCAGAGGCTGAAACAGGAGGATTGCCAGGAGGTCAAAGTCAGCCTGGCCTATCTAGTGAGTTAAAGGCCATCGTGAAATACATAATTATACCCAGTCTCAAACAAACAAACAAACAAACAGAATCTTGAAAAACACATTGAAAAGGTGGTAAAACTATCCAAAACATCTTATGAACTGGTTGTTTTTAAATGTAAAAAAATCTATGTTTACAATACAAAATTTACAGTAAGAGATATTTTGGTGAGTGCATAAATGCTCACTTCTAAGAAGCAGCCATTTTATCTTGGACAAATCATTTAACTTTTTGAAGTTTAGCATGGAAAATTTTGGTGAGATAATCAGCATGTACTGGAATTACTGACTGAAGTTCTATTACTGTTTCAATTATTTTTTCCATTGCTAAGACAAAATACTGGAGACTCAAGTTAAAGGAGGAAACATTTATTTTGGCTCCAAGTTTGCAGAAGTTTCTGTCTGTAATTGACCGGCTGTACGGCAGAGTGGCATGACAGGAGGGCATCAGGGAAGAAAAGGTTCGTGACAGGTAGAAGGCAGCAGAAGTGGTAAGATGTGAGCAACAACAGCAGCCCTCTTTATTTCCCTTACAGTTGATACAGATCCTTAGGTCAGCAGGCACTCACATCCAGGGTGGGCCTCTTCCATATTTACACCCAGAACTACTACGCCAAACCAACTAGAGGACCAATTTAGTAATCAGACACCCGAGATCTCAGCATCACACACTTAGTTGAGCATCACACACTCTAGATCCAGCCACTTCTGAAAATCCCCAACTCTGACATCATGCGGCTTTGGAGAGACACTTAGACACAAGCCATAACACTTCTTGAAAACAAAATACGTTTTAAAGTTGATTTATGTTATTTTTGAAGACAGCGGAGTAAGCAAAGAAAATGGAATGCTAAATGTGCTTTCTTAAATATTTCTTCAGAAGATAGAGTCAGGAAATTGTATCATTTTCTTACAAATATGTGGTCTTAAATGAGATTTCAGTGTTAAAAACATGATTTTCAAATGCTGGCAAGGTAGGTTTTAGGAATGTTTGATTCTTCATAGGAATAAACTATCCATAATCAATTTAAGTTGAAGTAGTTTAGGTTTAAAGTGCATCATCACCAGGAAATTGCAAGTACTTATGTCCTAAATTAATTTTTAAATTAATCAGACAACTTTTAAAGACTTTGGCATACAGATTTAAAGAAATATTTTTTCAAGACTCCTATGTCTGGTTAGTCAATCAAACACTAACTTAGGTGAAGCAGGAAAGGGATTTTGTGCATGGAAAAAGTATCAACTAACTGACTCAAAATAGGATAGTTGTCCTGTGTTGTCCAACTGGGTATAGTCTACCAACTTGCACTTTGAAGTAGAGAAAATATTGGCTATACTCAGAGATATGTGGCAGAAGACACAGACAGGAGGGACGAATCAGAGGGGTAAAAGGAGTCAATTGTGCACAACTAACTTGCAGGTGGAAGGCGGAAACCATGAGCCAAGGGATATGAATAGTTTCCATAATAATGATCCCTAAGTGACAGCCAAGAAGTGATGGGAGCCTCAGTCTTACAACACCACGGAACTCAGTCTTCCCAGAAACAAACATAGAATCAGCTTGACCACCTAAAACTTCCTGAAAGACACATGATCCTACAGAAAACTTGATTTGGATTCTGTAAAAACCAAAAGTAGCAAAACTTAATTGAACTCATTGAACTTCTCCACTACACAATGGGAGAAAATAAACGTGTGTTGTTTTAAGCTTCTAAATTTGTGGTAATTTGTTTTGTGGGACTAAAATACTAAAACAACTGCAAAACCTTAAACTATGCTTTCAGTCAATTTGGAGATTACAGCCATGTGCAAATTGTAGACTTTTAGATGTGGAAAGCAGTGAAATTATTTCTGGTGAATGAAGAGCTTGGTTATTTATTTTTTTACATTTTCTTTAGAGATTATCTGCTAAAGTAACATATTCATAAAAACACAGGTACATGAGCATAACCTATGCGATACTGAATTTATAAACAAATATTTGAGAGACAGTCATTGATTACATAACAAAAAATATATGGCAAGTAGTCATTGCTTTTTCACTACAATATTAGGCAAGTTATAAAACAATGGAAATTTGTGTCCACATTTGGTGTTTGATGCCTACTTGCTAATACATGAGTTTTTAATGTAGCAGGTGGCTTTTAATGCATATAAACATTATTGTTTGACAAAGTGCTCTTGCACTGCATTAGGGGAAGTGCCTTTTATGTAAACATTACAGTTGTCAGAGACGGGGCATCAACTGATAATTGCTCATTTCTCATATGATATTTTCTGTCTTGTTAGGAGAATACGATTTTAATTTTTATAAAGTCAAATTGGTCTTGGTGCAACACTGTGTCATTCTACTAATCATAATGTTGCTCAGATACCTTAATAATCAGTTTTGCTTCCCTAACCTTGAAAAACTGAATTTTCATTTCATTAACTTTTCCCCCCTTAGTACTAAAAATATTTATTCTGGCTATTATGATAATCTAATTTACTAATTTACTTACTTTGCATAACAGTTATTTTTACACACATCTTAGCCTGTCAAGTAAACTTAAACCCTTTTGTAGGTCAGATTTTGTGTGATAGCTTTTTATAGCTTCTAGTATAAAATCTTCCACCCAGTGCATACTGAATATGAAATAATTGTTTTGTTTATAATCCACAGTAATTTCTGCAACTTTTCCTAGATTTTTCTACTATTTACTTAGCAGGAATATCATTGTGCTATATTCTTCTCTCAGAGTACTCTAAAACATCTCTGAAATAGACGAGTTGTGTTTTGTCTTATTAACATGGATTATAACAAGGAAAAACTGTATCATTAAGCATGAACATTGAGAAGTTCTGGTTTCTCTGACACATCTGACCCATACACAAAACATAAACAAACAACTTCACAGTTCCAGTGATTAGCTTCATTGAAGTCCTTAAACTCTACCAAATGTTTCCTTGTTAATTACCTATGTGAGAACTCCCCACCTTCATGTGAAAAAGCCAGTGTCATAGTACTTATTCTCTGGTTACTATTATCAACTTATAAAATTCATGGATCATGCTGCTGTCCTGAGTTGTTTATCTGACCTTTTTCAGTGTGTAGGTTCTGAATAATAAACTCTTGTTAATTGATTAAGAAATGTGACTGAGAAATTAATAGCTTTCGGTGTAACTTTTCTTTTATCCTGCAAGTGATCTCCCTTTCCCTTAAAAGTTACTTTCATCTGTGGTAGATGTTTTGGTTTTTATCTGCATTTCTGGCCAGTTGAGATCACAGGTACAAAACAAGCGTGAGTTCTATTCTCAACTCCATTTTCTGACGAGCAGTATAGTCTTGTAGTATTTGCTTAGTCTTGCTAGGATTTCTATTTAATGCTGTTGTTTAAAAAGTTAATTATTTTTATATCAATTTTCAATTCAAATATTATAAAATAGAATAAAGAGAGAAAAACCATTCAATCCTTCTGATTCTGTTGTAACAGGAACTATAGACAACTCCTTTCATTGCTCTAGGTGGCTTCTTGGTACCACCAAGAAGGAGATGAATCTAAAGTGAGAGGAATCTACAGTGGAAGTACACTGGAGATCTCTTGAGTCTGTAGTTATAGGAAGTATGCTGCTTTCATTATGGCTAAAATTTCTCTTTACATGATTTCTTCCATTTCCTTCTATGCTAACCATTCAAGGCAAGGAGGAGGCACCTTCTGCATTGCTATTTCACTACATGTCATTTCTTTTCAAATATCTTATTTCATTTTAACTTAAGCTACTCCGACACTAGGATACAATTGCAAGTCAGTCAAGTTCTTTACAACAAAATCACTTATTCTTCCAACAATACATTCCCTATTTCAGTCTAGAACTTCACCAGAATGGCTTTTGACATCCATATTTCTACCAGCGTTCTGCCACTTAGGTATTCTCTAAGACTGAGGCTTTCTCTCCAGTTCTCTTCTTGTGAGCTCTTAGCAGAGTTACACTGTTACTCATGCGAAGGTATGCAGTTCATATCCCTTCAAGCCTATACTCCCTCCGCAGTTTCAGAGAATATCCACACTTTCAATTATTATAACAGCAAATCCATTTCCCAGTTCCAATTTTTCCACAGGCGATTGCAGTTTTCCATAGCAAAATACCATAACCTGGATAGCTTTTAAACAAGAAACTTACTAGAAAATCCAAAAATCAAAGTGCTTGTAGATTCAGTATCTTAGAAGAGCTTATTTTGTGACTGAATAACATTTTTTTGATGTATCCTAACTTGGTGGAAGGGGCGAAAAAGGTGGATAGGGCTTAAAAGTGGGAAGGGATTGCAATGATCTTACCAACATAGTTACACCATCATGATCTGCTCATTTTCTAAAGCCCACAACTCCTAATACTATTATGGTGCTTATGAGGTTAACATGAGTTCTACAGAAACACATGTATTTGCACATAAATGCACATTCATTAACTCACTTCAACATTGGTCCTGTTGGTTTGTTTGGAGTCTTTCACTTCACTTCCTATCACTTTATGTTAGGTATGTTGTGTCAAAGTTACATAAGTCAGCCCAGTAGAGAAAAAGTTATCAAATGCTATTCAATTAATACAAGATTGTCATTTGCAATACATAATAATCTAATAAAACTGGTAAAGGATCATTGGAGGACAAAAATTCCTCCCAAAAGTAAAACAGGTTTCAGCTAAGGACAGAGTAAGAGATGGGTCTCTTACATTAATTGAATTCCTGATACAGACACTTTGGCATTCCAATATAGTCATACTTTTGTACTAGACTGCTTTGAAGTTCCTTGAATTTATGTTTGTTGATGCAAAAATTTTGTCTTGCTGCTCCATGTGCAAGCTAGAACTTGTCAGTATCTATTACCATGTTTCTTGCTATCCATTCTAGCCCAATTCTGTTAGTGATAATCATTTTTTGTATTGTTTGCAAACCCTATCACTTGTTAGTGATAAATACCAAAGTATCACTGTGTATTCATTTTAAAATGGATAATTCTAACATGTTACATTGAAAATAACTGGTAACATCTTCATATAATTCTCATAAATACTCTATAATTTCTATGTTTTGGGTAGGTGACACCAATATTTCCATCTGTTCAAGGTTTGGTCTTCATCCATGGCATGATTGGAGGGTAGTAGAAATTTTACAAAATGGAGTTAGTGAGAGGCTTTAAGGACAGGTCTCTCAATGAGATTCAGGGAAATCAGTCTTTTCTCTCTCTCCTACTTTTGCTTTCTGGCCATGAAGTGAAGAAGTAAAGTTATTCTGCCATATGACCCTACATGATGTGATGTCTCACCATAAGCCCCAAAACGACAGTGCCAACTGACCATGCACTGCACCCTCCAAAACTGTGAGCTGAAATACACCTTTCTCTTCGTTGATCACTTTAGGTATTTTTATAGTTTCAAAAAGTTAACACAATAGTATGTATTCTAATGTCAAAATTCTCAACTCTTTTTCCTTTTAAGAGGAAGATTCTAAAAATAGTATGCATTGATCAACTTTTGAGAGGACAGCATGACATCTTAATACACACATTACATAAATGTATCCTTAAAAAATAAGCTTTGACTGCCTGTATTTTTACATGACTAACTTATTTGAAAAATAATTTTCAAAAATTCTATTGAGTTTTTTAAATAGTAACTCTCCTTGAATAACTTACTGAAAGTTGGCAGGGTAATTGAAACACATAAGCTGTCTGCTACATATCTAAGTGAAAAATCTCAGATTTACAGTCCTTATTATTCATTCAGTATTTCTAAAAGTTTTCATTTTTGTTTCATGAATGCTCCTTTGTTCCATGACATCTCATCCACATGAAATATTGTGTTTTCCACTCTCGTATCTGTCCAAAGGCTGATTTTATTTAAGTTCCACCTAAAACCCTCAAGGTACAGACTGATGAGTTTATTATGTATGTTTTATTTCTGTGCCTATTCTTTCTTAGGTGAGGTATTGACTTTACTACAAGAGGTTTAAAATATCAGAATTTTCTCCCTGGACAAATTTAGTAATTACTTCTATCCAGTTGCACAAAAACATATGATTCACTTTTGGCTACTGTTTTAAACTGAATTAAAATTCAAAATTTAGCCACACATTTTGATTATCTTCTTAAAATAACTGGCCAATGCAATTTTAGAGTAATTTCTCCATAGCATGTTAGCTCAAAATAATTTGTACTTTGGAAAGCAAAATACTTCGAAAAAGCATTTCAGAAAAAGTGCCAACTAAGCAACATTGACCAAATTCTTATAAGAGAGTCAGAAGTTATTAGTTCACTTCTTAATAATTAAATATAGAATCCATCTTCCTAGTTCCACTTATATCTGTTAGGGAAACACATTCTCTGATAAATGGTGTGCCTCTCCTTCTTGAGAGCTCCGACTATTCACTGCTGACTTATCAGCCACAGCCTGCCCCTCCACAGTAGGGCACCCCAGCAACACTCTTTATTTTCTCTGCCTATGCAAAACTGATGAAACGAGGAAAGAACACTTAATGGCAGTGAACCTACTTAGATTATCTTCTAAGATAAAGTATTGAATCAAGAAGCAATCAGTGTCTGCAAATGGAGGGACTGAATTCCAGACAAAAAGTAAGAAATGATGTAAGAGGAGGATAGGGAGCAGAGTTGGAGAGACAGACACATTGTCTGCTATCTTTCAAGAGAAGCAGGGGAAAGTAGGCCACAAATTGAATCCAACATGCAGAGAACTGCAGAAGCAGCAGGCCCTGTTAGCAAAGAGAGAGAAATTGAGACTGAAGTCAACCTTATTAGCTGCAAATATATTTGGGAAGACCCATGTGCTTTAAGTTTACAGATGTTTTAAAGTTCCTTTAATCAGCTATTCATTCATTGTATCTTAAGCAACATAATAGTATGAAAAAATTCCAAATATTCTGTATTTTGTGATAAAATTTTAAAATGTAGTAACACTAAAATCTATGTAAATCTACCTTTTTTGTAGATTTCATAATGTTAATACATTGCTACAGTTCATTTCATTTATCCTTGTTGGGTCTTCATCTAAATAAATTTGTTTTTATCTAGGATTAAATTTGAATGTTTGTGCATATAACTTTTTTTTATTTCCTGTGCTTTTACCAAATGTCTTAGTTGATTAACATTCCTTGTACAGCAGGATGAAGTAAGCCTTTATTTCTGAACAGAATGTGTTTGGAGTATTAGATTTGCTTGAATTCAGTTGTAATTTTCCGCTGACCATAACTGCAGATTGTAATAGAAAGAGATAATACTGGAAGATACACTAAGGTCTCCTGTATTCCATACGCACTATTCTTTTACCCGGACTGTGAATTAGTAGCCCAGTTCCTCTTGGTACTGAGGATCCCTAGCCAGCACTGTATCTTCTCTTAATTCAGAGGAAAGTAGAATCCAAAGTAGCTAATGGCAGTTTTACCTTACACTTCAGTAGCATTTTTATTATTATTTTATTGTATCTTCTTGTAGAAATATTCTTTTTTATGATACAAAGAACTTAATGATTAAGAACTCTGTCTGGGCAAGGCATAAAATAGAAGGAATAGGAAGAAGAAAAAAAAAAAGAAAGAAAAACATTTGCCAGTAGGTCATTGAGTGCATTAGCAAGTAATGTTACTCTAAATTCTATCCATTGATTCTTGGATTCATGAATCCTGGTTATGGAAGAAAGAGCACCATTAGTTAGTATTTACTCAGAGCATTTATAGCTTTCTAAAAAACATTGCCTCATCCCTTTAAGGTATTGCCAACAAAGTGGAACTGTCACTAACTTTCCGAAGGTTCATTTCACTGTCCTATCAAGCAAGCTGTTTCAGGATAGGATAGCAATGTAAGACCAGTGAATTCCATTAGAATAGGCCCAATATTGTATTTTGTTACTGTAAAGTGAGTTCCTTTAACAAATGTAGTGTTGTATTGTCTACCATAATGGTGTTAAATGCATTCTTGAAAAAGCAGATGGTAGTTACGGCAGCAGTTTCAGCATAAAAACAACGCATATGTAGAGTAAATAAGTCAGTAAAAAGAAAATGGTGTCCCTTGAATGATGGAAACATTTCAATGTACTCTACCAAACATCAGATATCTGGCATATCACCCTGGGAAATGGTTTATACCAGGGACACAGTAATTATCTCTACTGCTTCTGATAGATTGGGGACTCAATAGTGGGTGCAACCAGATCATTCCTGGTGAATGGAAATCCATGTGGCAGAAATCATGGCTAGATGTCATCCCTGCCACGATAGTTTCTTTCTACATAAGCCCATTTAGTGAGGAGAGAGAAGCACAAAAGAATTATCAATTACTAAAATCTTTCTCTGAGGAGTTCTTTGGGGTGTTCATTGTTCTTGTTTTTGTTTTTGTTTCACGATCATGCATTTGCAAGGCAGACGCTTATGCTGCTGAGCTAAATCCCCGGCCCTCTGGTGAGTTCTTTCTTTCATGAGTATTCACATGAAACAAATTGTCCCATTTTTGATCATTCAAATACTTATTTACATACCTCTTCACAATTTTCCTGTAATAAATTATCTATTCCTGTTTCTTCAAAGTCCCTACCATACCGACAAAATGTCAGTGGTAGCTCACAAATGGCTGTGTGCCATCTTGTGCCATTTTTCTTCCAGACAAAGTAAAAAAAAAATGTGTTGCTCAATGCTTTGTCCAATTCAGAATATTTCTATTTGTCACTGTAATTCAGAGATGTCCTGGAAGTAGTAACAGTTGTGGTTGCTCCCTTTGGAGTGGTTGCTATATACAGTGAACAAACATTTATAAAACAAGCTTGAGTTTTCGCTTACTTTGTTATTTAATCAAGGGACCCCCTCATTAGGCCATTTGAACAGTGTGAGAGAGGAAGGGGGAATGTGTAAGGAGTAGAGACTGCGGACATTGAAATCACTTCCTGTGATTTATTTATACTGTCAGTGAGGTAAATTAGATATTTTTCATCAAGTGACCTAGATTTTTTCTTTTAATATTAAGAAAATATTTACAGGTGATTTTTCTGTATTTTTTGGAAGATCATGATTAATTCATCTTTACCATAGCTATGAATGAATAAAGTTAAACATACTTTAACCCTACTGTCTATTGTGGAAACTACAACTATTTTGCTTTTGACTGTTACGTGCCAAAATTTGATCTTTGCCAGTCTCAAATGCAAATGCTCTCTTAGCATTTAGATTTTCTTATTGAATGGCTTCAGCTACCACTTTAAAGTCTGAAGCACAGAGAAGAACAGTCACTGAATTCTGCAAGTTGCTGAGGTTCTAGCATCAAATATCTTTGTTA
>PVJX010038453.1:0-16327 GCA_004027295.1 Dolichotis patagonum
GCCCAACGCTGGGGTGAATATCATAGATGTTGCATGATTGTTACCCTTCAGGAAATCTTATGTGGCTCCATTCCAAAGGGAAAACCCACGAGAAGTATGAAAGTGATCTCGGCAGATGTGAGTCTGGGGCTGTCACTCTTGTCTCAGCAGGTGCTAATGTGTTATAATTATCCCTTCTGGCAGCTGATGTTTAGGATCCGGTTCCCACCTAGTCAATCATGGCTGTAATTGTTAAGCTACTTACATGGCTCGTATGCTGGGTAACAACCAGATAGGATCTAATATTTGACATTTACCGTCAATTACCTTTCTTCTGACGTGCTTCCCCCTACGCCAGCATCTGTAGATTGGGCGATCTCGCCACTTCTGGATAAAACAAAGCTGTAGGCTGCGGGATGGAGCGAAGGCAGAGCCATGCCCAGCATCCCCTGGCCCGCGCACCTGCCCCAGCCAGGAACGAGCTGGCACCAGTCGGCACCATTCCCGCCAGCGCCACCCTCGTGGTGTCCTCCTGGCAGCACACCAGGGTGCTCAGCTCCTGCTGGGTGGGTGAAGGGATCCCGCCTGGGGAAGGGATGTGGAGACTGCAGGAAGGCTGCAGGAAGTACCTGTGTGTCACCCCAGAGTCCAGGCACGGCTGAGACCACCAGGAAGGGTCCTCAGGGCTGGGAAGGGAGCTCACTTCCTGTCTTTATGGAGCTCCTGACAGGGCCACCAAGTGCCCAGCCCCAGGTGGGGGGTGCTCCAGGTCGCCCCGGGACGGACAGAGGCACAGAGGGCTCTTGAGTCAGAGTCTTAGCAAGGGCCCTGCTGAGGCTGCCAGGGAGCATTGCCAAAAGCTGTCTCCAGGGGACTGTACACATTAATTTAATCCTGGGGGCAAACATGTGGGCACACAAACACACAGGATACATGTGCATACACACATGCATCCCACAATGTATAGGCACGCATACATGTGTACACACACACACAATCATATACATACATGGATGTATACACGAGCACACACTTCTCAGCTTTTTAAGATCCAAGTACTTGAATGTTGTTTCTGTGTTCAGTTTGAGCCAGGTGCCCCCAGGTCCCCACCTGGGGGCTGGTGGTCATGGGCACTTTCCACCAACCTCACAGGACAGTGGCTCACACCCCACAGCAAGCTCCCCTGAGGGATGACCATGGGTGTGGACTGAGGCCAGGGCGCCCTCAGGAGCGGGACCCCATGTTTGGGCTGGGGGGCTCCGTGCTGGAGCTCTGCCTGGGGCTGTGTCCACACCTGTAGGCTTCCTCCTCTAAGAAGAATAAATGGATGATTCCTGGGCTGCGACTTCCCAGCATTCCTACTGGGCATGTGTGTGCATGAGGTTGGGAGTGGGTAATGGAAATTGTTTTCCTTTTTTTTTTTGTACCAGGAATTGAACTCAGGACCTTGTGATTACCAGGCAGGTGCTTATGCCGCTGAGCCAAATCTCGGGCTGTTTTCCTTTTAAAGGACCCAACAGACACAAGCATCCATCGGTGTTGAGCCAGGTGTGCTGCCTCTGTGAGAACGCATCAGCCAGCTGACTCCCTCCTTACTCAACGGCGGTGAAGCAGTGGGAGCTGCACGGCCTCAGAGAGAGCCCGTCACAGCCACAGGAGTTACTGATGCTCCGAGCCCCGCAGAAGAGGCTCTTGTTTCAAGGGGCTCCTGCTTCAGGTTTAAATAGGAGGAGATGCAGCTCTGACAGCCACGCAGCACTGACTTCAAAGCCAAGGAGCGGAGCGGGACCTAGTCATTTTGCAATAAAACACGAAGCTGTGTAATAGTGCCCTTTTAAGCCACTTTGGACTTTTAAGACTTCAAATAAAATGCTATTAGCACAGACAGATAAACAATCTAAGCTACTATGTGCCTGGGGTGATAGCCTGTGCTTGGCAATGGGAAGGAAGATGCCGCAGCCTGCGTGCCTGGGCAGTGGCAGGAAGCAGTCATGCACCAGCCTGGCTGCACTGTTGGCTCGTGGGGACAGGGTGTCTCCAAAACCAGCTCCCAGGGATGATTTAGTGGCATAAATGAATTTAAGGAGGAAACACTGAATATATGAAGTGAGTATTTTTAGCTGGGCACGAGGAAGGCACTATGTGGATCTGGCTTCGCTTTAATTGGTGAGCATCTTGCTAACGGGGGCAAAACCGGCTCCAGCCAGAGAAGCCCTGCACTGTGTGAGCGCATCGTCCCATCTGACCTAGAGGAAGTGATGCACAGGCCACCTAGGGACCTTTCTGTCCCCTGAGGGGTGCCTTGCACTGCAGCATATGGTTAAAGTGGCCAGAGTCATGGAAATGGACGCTGGCCTTTGGGGGGACACCCACCAGGGACACACTGGCCTCCGCCTGCTCGGGGAGGCCTTTTTCCCAGCTTCCGCAGTAGCCAGGCAGGGGCTCGAGGATCCCGGGCCCCTTGGCCTCGCCACAGCCCCCTGCCCCTGGCACGTGTCCCTGCAGAAGAAGCAGCAGCCTACATTAACCTCGGGGCCCGGAGCAGCCAGGGTACTGTCTAAACAAAACCCTGGCTGGCAGCTCCACATCAGCGAGAGCTCAGGCTCTGGGGATAACGGATGCCCACGCGCTCCTTCCAGCTGGCACTGGCTCCGCACACACCGGCATATTTTCCTAGCACATTACTCGTCTGTCCCCTGTTTCTCCCTCAGCCACCATTGTGCTTCGGCAGCCAGCATAAAATACGCCAAACACGCCTGGCAGTGACGCCCACAACCGATGAATGTAACTTCCCCGCACATAATGCCCGGGTAGCGTGGCCAGGCCTATTTCGAACATCAGGAGGTGCCAGCCCGCAGATGACCCTGCACCTTCACCCGAGAGATAGCAGGTGAGGCTAGATGCAGGGACTTCCTAGTCCCCAGTCTGTCACACACTTTTCTCCAGTGAGGAAGCGGAGCCTGGGTTCCTTGTTACCATCTCAGTGTGCAGCGGTGGAGTCCACAGAACACAGCATGGCAACCATTTAGCATCCAGCTGCAGAGCTGCTGTCCCTTTAAACTGGGGGGGGGGGGTGGATCCTGCAAATTCTACAGGAAGAAAATGTCACATTTGTATAGACCCCAAATCCCCTCTGTTTAAACAGGGTGATTAATATCAGTTCCTGTAGGAAATTAAATTTGGGGAAGAGCAGCAATATGCAGATATGCAGATTTCTGGGCAGCATGGCCATCTCCGGGCGGGCGAGGGAGCGGCTGATTAATCTGTGTCCTCAGAATACAAAATGAAACCCCAGGCTCTCTTGGGCGAGTGCAAGAAATGACTTTCGCTCCTGCAGACAGAGGAGAAAGGGCCCAGCAGAGCGAGGAGGGTCGGGCTCCACGTGCACGGTCTTCGCTGTGAAAGTCAGGACTCGGAGCTGCCTCCTGGAAACACAGCCGCTTCACTTTAGGTTTGATCCCTGCACGGCCCTCTCTTCCTCCTCAGACCCAGCTGCTCCCCACCAGGGCACCCCTGGCCTCAGACCACCCATGGGACTGCGCACACTGCAGAGGGCAAAGCCCCCACCCCTCCCAGCAGCTGGCCACACGTCCAGCCAGGACGCCTGCCCACACTCGCAGAGCGCGAGTCTCCGAGCATTGGCTTCTTTTTGTTTTTGAGGAATTTTTTTTCCCAGAAAGACTAAACGGAGCAGACATTTTGTTTCGGTATGATGCCAGCAACTTAATTTGCAAATATAAAATGCTTCCCCCTCTAGCCCAATCTTCTCATCACCCCAAAGTGTCAGTCTGGTCATAGTGTCTGGGCCAGGATGAGTATGTTTGATCATTGAATGATGTTATTTATTTTTTTCAAAAAAAATATTTACAGTGAGATGGGAGAAGTCATTTCCAGCAGGATTTTTTTGCCGTTAGTAGAAACCTAAGCCTGTTATTCTAAATCATTCAGGGTCTCTCCAATAATTGTATAGAAGTAGGCATTATACTATATTATTAAGGCTGTAATTTCCTGCTGAATCTGTCTGGATGTTTCTTTTTATCACTTGGCAATTTCTATCTAGTTATAGCATAATTAAGTTTCCTGACCCTTGCTCGCTCCTTTAACAGGACGCTTAGAAATACACCAGGCCTGCAGATCTCCGGCTGATGTCCTCTCTCCCCACGCAGTAATGGAATAAAATTATTAATCCAGTGATTGTACAGCACACATTACTTTGCATTGAATGTCCCTCGTTCTCATTTTCCTTTGGCAACAATCAGCGAGAGGTACGAGTCACTTCTGCAGAGAGCAGGCCCCATGGAAAAGCCCTCTTCCGCCCTCGGGGGCTGCCTGCGTTGCTGGGTATTCACAGGTGATTTGGACCAGAGGTACGGCAAACAACACAAAGTTAATAAAATGGTCCAAGGCTCAAGACACTTCCCTGCCTGGGCATGTGCCCCAAAACTAGAACTGGCCACCCACAGAGCCTAGTGCCCACCGCAAAACCCAGAGCCGGCAGAGGCCCAGTCTCAAGAGCCAGAGGTGGCAGGCCTGGGCCACCACTGATTCCATGGCCACGCGGCAGGCGCCGGAGCTCCAGCCTGGGCTTCTCTGGGCAGAGATGAGGGCTGTTCTGACTGCAGCGAGCGATCACCTTCCTCAGTGATGAGGGGCTGGGAGTGTGTGCTATGGGCGAGCTGCTCCCCAGGCCAAGCACCAGCCACCTCAGCCACCAAAATGCCCCACCAGGGAGCACAGTCTACATTCTGCAATCCCTCGTCCCTGTACCCCCAAGTACACCCTACGTCCTCAAAATAGCTCAGTGCAGAGGACCATTGAGCTGTCCTTGGCAGGCCAAGCCCGGAGGTGACCTGCTGCTGCTCTGGGGAGGTCACTGTGCAAGAGGCCCTGCTGGGCTTGTGATCAAAACCCCCTGAGCCCTCTGGCTGGGGTGTTGGTAAAGACAGCAGATGATTCTGAAGTTGTCACAGGTCTGCAGGCAAAACAGTGCAATGGCCTCTGCCATGAAAGTGGTGAGGCTGCATGATGAAAATGTGAGACACACCCACGAGTAGGTGTGTCCTGCGTCCCAGTAGTGCCTTTTGTCTCAAGTGCAGGAGCGCGTGCTTGGTACCCTGCAGTCCCAGCACTGCTCTCTGGTCCTGTCCAAGGCTAACCCTCAGCACCAGAGCATGGCGCTCACCTACGTGTCGCCAGTGGACCAATCTAAACGACTTCCCCTCACCTCTAGAGAATCAACTCAGATCCCTCCCTTTCATCAGCTGAGTGGTGGTGACCGATGACAGAGGTACAGTTTTAAGGTGCAGCAGCCATAGGGCAAGTCACAGTGTAGCTGTTGCAGCTGTCCCCACACGGTCCATCCTGCAAAAGTGTCACCCTTCCCTGGACCCAGCACTCTGGGGACCACTCTGGGCAAAAGCCGGCAGACTTTCTGGGGGGACAGACGGTAATGGCCGTCAGCTACACGCCGGTTGCATCCATTTAAGTCAACGGCTCTCGGCTGGAAGTGATTTTATGTGGGCAAAGTCTGGGGGCGGGGGCTCTGGCTTGTCACATGGCCAGCACACAGGCCACAAGCAGCACAAGCAGGGTCATGCACACAGCCCAGGGTCGGTGACAACGCCACCTGAGAATTATTAGTCAGGAGCGCCAAGGCCGAGGAAGCCTGGCGTAGCTGGTAAAGCAAAGGCGCCAAGGCAAACGTCGGTCCTGAGAGCCTGCTCCACCACCGCCAGACACGCCGAGCGCTGCCCTGTGGCCCCTCCCGCTCGTCACCTCTCAAACGTAAACTTTTCCAACCCTGATAGTCTTTTATTTCCGAGCTAAAAGATAAACTGTCAAAGGAGGTGAATGAGAGATAAGTGGTTTCTTTTCCCTCCACCCCTGATTTTATTAGACTGTTGGAAACAAAATTTAAAAACCATTGTCCTTTCCGTGGGGGGGGGCAGCATTACAGGGCACGGGTGCACAGGAGTCGGGGGCCAGGCCGGCCAATCAGGTGTGGAGAAGGTGTACAGGCTGCACACTGTGAGGTTCACCATGAGAGGAAGGCAGGACCCCACTGTTCCATCTTCTCTGCGGGGCTCGCGGAATCTCCTCTGGTCCAGCAGCAGCAGCCGCAGTGTACATAAAGGATGGATTTGTGGAGGCAGCTTAATGCTCTGTCCAGCTCTACCTGTTCATCGCACTGTTTAGTTCTGGGGAGACAAGGGAATTGGGGCTCACTTCTGCTCGAAGGCGAGCCTGTGCAAGAATCCCATAAAAAGCCGCCCCTCTTTCCAAGCCCAGCAGGGCAGGAGTCGTCTGGGGCTTCCTTCCTGGCTGCAGTCGCCACTAATAAACACGCACTCTCGGGCAAAGCATGATGGGAGGGATGATCACTTAACTTCCTATTGTTTCATTGATAAAAATGATCTTGGAAGCAGAAGAATATATTAACTGTTTCCTTTGGCTTTCCATCTAGAAGGCTGAAAGACATTTCTAAAATAGATCTATTTTCTTTTCATTCTACAGAATAATGCATGAATGATTATAACATATGCTCTATCTCCCGTTTCTTCTCCACCCGTGGAAAAGTGCCTGACATTGTAATCACAACTTGTTGGGTTCTCAATCTGATGCTGTCCCATTTTATCACGGTCGTTAAACGTCCATTCTTGTTCAGTGTGATAAATGTTATGGCCATTTCACAGTCTCGAAAAAGAGAGACATGTTAAACCAAATATTGCTTCAGATTGTGTCTTTTATTCTCCTTTATCATCATATCTTAATTTATAGTATAATCATCATTATCACGACTGTCAGCCTCATTTAACCTCCCCTGATCTCCCGTGATTCTTTGCCGTCAGGTCTGATTGCTCGCCTGCTGCCGACTGGCTGATAATGCCTGACTGATTAACCCTCCCCGCGAGGAAGACAATGATATAGAGAGCGATGCGGCGCGCTCTATATATTAATGAGGAGCTGGCGAAGCTTTGATAAGGCTGCGGAATAATCCATCAGTTCGAGAAGGAGCCTGTAAAATCGGGGACATTGCTTGGGAAAAACACCTGGGAAGGAGGTAATGACCCGGCGGCTAAATGCCTGTCAGCTGTCTTCCCTCTGTTGTAATTAACATCAGATAGCGGCCTCTGGATAACCTGAGAAGTTTATCAAGCCCCAAACCCGGCCCGGCCCCTCTGTGCATGCCCACCGCTCACCGGCTTTTACAACATATTTAGCAAGCCGGCAATTAATAGCTCGTTTCTGGGGCGCGGGGAACTGTTTATCTTGGAACTGGCTCTTACCGGGAGCGGTTACCTCTGAGAGCAGGAGGCCCTGCGCTTTGTGTCCTGGTTGGTGTGCGCGCTCAGCGGAGGCCGCTTCACCATTAGATACAATGCTTCAGATGGCTACTTGAGTCTGAATGCACCGTTATTACAGGTATTATATGAAATTGCTTGTGTTATGTGAAGGGGATTATAGAGGTTCTGGATCAATAACTTCAGTGGATGTTGGGAGTGATTACAGTGCTCTGTCAATTTCCCCCATTTGGCTGTCAGGGTTGATTTACAACACACCACCTCTTTATTCACATCAAATCACTCATTTCATTGGTAAATTCTATATATCTCAATTTACTTTAAGTAGCTGATTTGTGTAAAATAAAATGACTTCCTCTTGTGTGTGTGCAACAGACCTAGTCCTATAGAGTCATAAAAAGTGTAAACACGGAGGAAACTCTTTGTCCTTTACAAAGCGTCGCGTGCAGCGCCGCGGCTGCCAGCTAAACAACGTGGCTATCATCGAAACGTCTCCATTACCTGGGCTGTGTTTACAGTACACCTAGCCTCTGCATCTGCCTTTAGGGTTTAACTGCAGGGAGGGGCATGGGCCCATTCAACCTGTCCAACCACGGGATCTGCGGGTCAGGGAAGCCCGTGTGTCCCAGCCCTGCGTGCCTTCTCTGTTCGTCTGCAGGTGACGGCAAACCTGGCCCCTGCAGACACCGGCCCACCCTCGGTCCCCAGATCTCAGGCTTGGAGGATTCTCCTGGAGGGACTCTCGGGCTTCTGATCTGAGTGGGTCACCTGAACACTCTTTGTCCTTCTCCTTTTTCATGTGTGGGTGCATGCGTGTGTAAGTGCACGCACGTGTGTGGGCATTAATGCTTGCCCACCCAAAGGTATAAAAGCCAGACAGTTTGGAGCCCAAGGCCTGGGTCTTCCACAGGGGTGGCGAGTTCCCGAGGTTGGGAGTGAGAAACACGACTCACACCCCACACACGGAGCGAGCCTGGAATAACATTTCCTCCAGAAACTGACTTTTGAACCTTAGCCGGCACTTCTTGCCTAGTGATTCTGACTTAAAAGAGGCTCTTGGGAAGCTGTGTACTTTTTCCACAAATAAATAAAACTTACATAAACATAGTATTTACGAAATCTTTAGTGGTGGCCCCCCGACCCCCACGCCTTCCCAGCAACTGTCTGTGCCTCGAACAAATAAACACACCACTGGCTTCGGCCACCTATTACCGCAGCAATTCCTGTGCGCTGAAGCTGTTCAAATAACAGCCGTGAGAGGGAAGGGCGCGCTTATTGTCTGCCCTGGCATCAAATGTCCTTTGCATAAGAATATACAGATTAATCTGGCACATCTGTGCTTTTCACCGTTGTTCTTTCCCTTCTGTATATTTCTGCTGTATTTTGCCCAAGTTATAAAGCCAGGAAAAAATACAGGATTCTATTTAAAATATAATGAAAAGAGTCTCCATAAACTGTGTTTCTATTTTCTGAAAAGCCCCATTGTCCCGGTGAGCCTAATATTACTTAATAGGCAAATGAAATAAAAGATCTCCCAAATCTGCTGTTTCCCCACGCATTGCAAAGCAGCGCCTCCAAAGCGGGCTTCAGCTTCCTGTCTCGGGTCTTCACGGTGGAGACGCAGGTGAACAGGAGTGGACTGCTCTGCACAGCACCAGCATGGGTTTAGCGGGCGCATGGGACTGGGGGCGGGGGAGGGACAGTGGTGTCACACAGGGGACGCCCGTGCCTGGGACTCCACCCTGCGGGGCAGACACTGGGCAGCCCTCGCCCCCATCCCTCAAGGCTCTGCACTGCCCTATTTCTGGTTCTCCTGGCCACATTCAACTCCAAGCCTGCCTGTCAATGAGCCGCCTATCACACTCGGACACGACGGACTAGAGGTTTCATTTCTATTTTATGTATAACAAAATCCAAGTCTGTGTGATTTGTGCCAATGTGTCTGCAGGGAGAGGTTAGACTAGAATTTCAACCTGCCGTCCTCTTGCACCGAACAGCCAGCATTGATGGCTTAATCTATGCCAAAGAGGATGCCCAGAGAGGGCAGCACAGGCACACCAGAGGGGTGGCCAGGTGAGGCTGGAGGGGTGCAGGGATGGGTAGAGTGGGGTCAGGTCGGGACGACGGCACACAGACCGACGAGGAGCAAAATCACAATAAAAATTACAGCCTATCCCAGCACATTAAAGATCCCGACAACTCTTAACCGTCAAATTAGCCTCATGAGAAACTACTGTCGCAAACCACTAGGAAAAGCTTGCGTGTAGCCGGGGTAACCAAATATGCACCACAGAGAGAGGGAACCTGAGATCTGGGTGCCTAGGCTGAGACTCCCTGCAGGAAAGCCGCAGCTGACGCAGGCTGGTGGGAGTCTGGCATCCAGGCTGATACATGACGAGCTGCTGTTTGGAGAACTCTGGTTTCAATGGAGCAGTAATTCACTTTTAAATAGCAATTTATAAAAGATGGCAGCTTCTAATATATAAACCCCTGGAGTTATGTCTGACATTACACAAAGGACATTCACACTGCAGAACCATTTTCAAACAATAATAAAAAATTCAAATTAAGAATTTATATGCATCTCTGAAGCAGCCACCGAATTCACTTAGGGAAACAATGTACTTTGACAAAGTTACAGAAAATACTAATTTACTCATAGTCAACCAAAATTCAATTACAACTTTAATAACAAGACCAAAACAAAAGGGCTGTCCAGAAGGCCAGTGCCGAGGAAACTACCAGGGTGAAAGCGCACACGAGGAATCCAGGCCCAAAGTCAGAGCTCACCCAACAGCCCCGCTGAGCGCTGCCTATATGCGTGGGAGAGAAAAACAGCTGCGCAACATAAACACCTAAGGAAGGGGTGGAAGAAAGCAGCCTTCACCCACTTCCGGGGGTGCTCCTACCCCCATGGACCAGAGCAGCCGGGGAGAAAAGCGCCCTGATGTGGAGCCCGCCTGGGCCCCCCCCCCATTTCCAGGGCACCACCATGAGAAGTTGTGACCAAGGAAGTGACCCTCACACCTGCCTCTTCTCCTCCAGGATCCAGAGAGGCTGCTCAGTCCTCAGCCAGCATCGGGAAGGACAGCCCCTCCCTCCGCTAGTCCCAGAGGGGCCGGCACACAGTAGCCAGTCACTCCACGTCACGGGGAACTGAGCGAACAAGACATGGTGCAAGACCCAGGGCCAAAAACTGGCATGGGGGCAGCAGAGGGCTTTATTAGTCCCCCTGCACTTGTGTTTTTCCACCATCAAAGCTGGTCTCACGGCTGCTGGAAAATTAGCAATGACATATCTCTGCCATCAGAATCCGCTAACTCAGAGGTCTTGAATGGCCAGCAGGCCCTACGCGTGGTCATCATTTTTGTTCAGAGCAAGATCAATGTGATTTAGACTGAAACTGCGGCAGGACACCAAGGGGTCCCTGACTTCCTGCATTGCATCAGTGCCACCTGAATTGCTTTTGCAAAGACCTTGGGCCACACACGCCGGAACACAGGCCCCGTGAGGACTGCAGACAGGGCGGCTGTGGCTGCCAGGCCCACAGCCAGCGTTTCTGCCCTGGATGGACGTCCTCCTCATCGCCGAGGCTGCTGGTGCAGAGTGGGACAGAGGCGCCTGCGCCTCGGAGCCCTGGCAGATGCCGCACTGCCAGGCCGTCTGTCCCCAGTGCTGCAGACGAGGTGGCTGACCGCGAGCCTGACCCCTTTCCATTCCCGCTCTGCATTTCAATGTGAAATGAGCAAAACCAGGAAGAGCACTGAGCAGACTGAAAAACCTGCTTTCCTCTGAAAGCAGCTCCTCGCTACCAAGTATCAGTTATTAACTTGCTACTTTCAAAACCAAGCGTGTACAGATGGGAGGGGAAGGGTAACAGGGGTTGGGGGGGCCACATGGAAAAGTTAAAAGGAAACACCAGAACACGATGCTCCCCAGCAGTGCTGCACACATGGGCTGGGAACAACCAGAGTGACCGTGTCAGGGACCCCACAGACCACCCCTGGGGAAGCGCTTTCTTCCTTAGGAAAGAGGACCCCTTCTCCTGCAGCAGGCAGCAAGCACTAAGGAAACGGGGAGAGGAACGTGAACACTGGCAAAGGGAACCAGAGCCTCAGAAAACGCATTCCTGCATGTGCGGGGGAGAAGGCCCAGGGCAGGAAGCGAGCCCGCCTCCTGCAACCGCTCCGGGCTCACAGGCCACGCTGTTTCCCCCACTCTCTAAAACATTTGGCCAAAGTTGTTCGTCCTTTTTTTGTTCTATCCCTAAGATGGAGAGGATATTCATGATTTGGGGCTTCGATTTCTTAAAAAAAATCCAAACTGCACACGGCCTCTCTCAGAGCAAATTTGCATCATAAAACAGTCGCGTTATTTTCACGGATCCTGAACTGTTGCATCCGCAAATCCACTGTGAACCCCGGGTCCACAGAAAACGGTGTCCTTGTCCTCTCCCAGCACAGGGGAGGCACCGGAGAGACCCGGGCTCCAGGAGGCACAGGCTTCCTGCCTGGGGTGGGGGACACGGTGGCTGCCTCCCTGCCCACGGTGTCCCCAGCCCGAGGGCCCCGGCCCTGCTTTCTCACACCCTAACTTTTGGTCCTCTTGGCCTGGCCTGAGACGCCCCTCTGCGGAAGTGTCTGCATCCCTCCTTCCTTTTGTCTCAACCCGAGACTTTAATAGCTAAAGTAACTGAAAAGGACTAACGACAGAAAGGCTCTGGTTTCCAGAGTAACCGTAAAAACAGACCCCAGTCTCCATGGCAAAGGGAGAAGCTATTTGCTGGAGCCTTTCAGAGCGTGAGCAGAGCTGACAGCTTTCCTATAATCACCCCGACGATTTGTAGCGACTAACTATATTATAATGTTAACTATAGGAGGTCTTTGAAAATACGCGGGCGAAAAAAAGAGGCATAAAAATGCAGCGGGCTTTCCTCTGCTCTACTATGAATACATTATCAATTTAAGATTCATAAAGTAGTCGCTTCTAATAATTCCCCCTGGAGGGGCGGGTAGTGCCCATCTCCCGGGTTCTTTCTTTAATTCTCGCAGGATGGCTGCATCTGTTTAGGAGTCTGCATGCAGCGTACGCTTTCCAAACGCACTGGGGGAGGAGGTGCGACCCAGGTACACAGGGCACGGTTGCCTGTCATCTGCAAGGTTCTCCAAATTACACCAAATGCACACACATGTGTGCATGGATGTGCCCCTTCCTCAACCAGGACATGCAGCCAGGGTGCCCGGGACCTCGGTGGCAGGCTCCTGGTCCCTGCCCGGGGCACCTGGGGGCCAGGTTTTCTTCTTCACCACAGGCAGCAGTGCCCACTGTCCCACTTCGTCCCTGTCCTAGCCCTGAACACGGTGTGATTTTAAACCTCAGTCTCTGCCACTGGCTTAAAAACTGAAATCTATCTCTGAGAAGCTGGTGTTTAGGCCCATTTTGTGCTCAACTGTAAATATCATGGTATTAATATAATTCCAGTATTAAGTCTGCACAGGTTAACTTCCAGAAGAAGTAGGTACGATGTCACTTCCTTTCTACTCCCACCCCGCACTCGTGCGCGCGCGCGCACACACCACACACACACACAGAAATACAAACACACAGCTGTAGGGTTTATATGATATGACATATTTTAATTTCCTATGTATGTCTAAAAAGATTATTATCAAAACGTGGACTAACATCACAGTAGTAGAGAAATGATAGCCACTCTGTTCTTGACTTCTGGAGGAATGTAAACTTCTCAGTGAAGGGTACAGCTGGGGGAAAATTAAAACCTAGATGAAATATAAATAAAAATAACTTCTATACCATGTACCAGTGCTTTGAAGAGAATGCAAAATTTTCAATCTCTCTTTGTTATTTCAAAGTTCAGAGTAAAATTTGGGAAATAAATACTGCATCATGTAGAAATTACCTCATTTTAAAACAGCGCACAAAAAATATATGATTAAAATAATCCCTCACAGCCATTCAGACGTATTTATACACTTAGCCCGTAGTCAGGCCCGACTTTATCTCCCCTGTAGTTTCTGAGACTAAGCATCCTCTAACACGGTGTCAGGTCTGGGCTATGTCTACGCAGGGCCCCATACAGGTGCTGTTTCCCAGGTTCCAGGCATCCCAAGTGACCATGGCAGAGAACGTCCTTCCAGAAACAACATCCCAGCCACAGGATTCATCTTCTGGGTCAGAGTCCTAAACAGCCCCTTTACCAAAAAAGAAATCAGCTTGGTAGGGAAGGTGCCTCCTTTCTCTTCCTCATCTTGTTCTTATTCTCAAATGTATTTGGCAAAGTGCTGATCCTTAAAGTGAGAGGCCATGAGCAGCCAGCCGGTCCTGAAGGCTCAGGGGTGTCCTGCTGGGGGTCCCCTGCCTGCCTATGGTAGCCTGGTCCTGGGCAGCTGGGAGGAGACGCTGAGGGGGTGGGACAGGACGAGCCTCTCTGCTGGGACTTGGGGAAGATCAGTAAACATTCTGTGACCTCCCCAGGGTCACAGGGGAAAGGCCCCGCAGTGAAAAGTGATTACCTTAAATCCCAAGGATACAGCACAGCCCCTCAGCCGGCCGGGCCACAAAGTATCTATTTATCTATCAGCTTGATCCGCCACGGCCTCCTTGCGCCTGGCACACGCTGGGTTTTATAAATCGTTTAAAGATAAAAGGCTTACCCTGCTGCAAAAAGAAGTAAGATATTATATTGGATTTGCACGAACATGAAAATTTTCCCGGTGCCCTTATATATTTAAAATTGCTGTTTTCTTGCAATGAATATAATTTACTCTGCCTTTTCCGTTGCATAATCCCACAAGGGTTTGACCAAACAAAAATGCTCTAATGATTGCAAATGGCTCAAATATTCTGTCCAGTGAGTTAAGTGATAAAAGTTTCTGTGTTAAAAGAAATAATAAGTGGAATTTCACACATATTATAGTAATTGTGAGGCATCCAATTTACATAGATTCCAATTCTGGCCACGGTGTTTAAGTGAATCATTACATGCATGGCTGGCACATTTAGGAGCTGCTGTGTGCCAGGTGTGTGTCTCTTAGCATAATAAGTCCTGTAATAGAGCCTTTAAAAGCTTAAAGTGTACAGTTAGATTAACCTTTCTGTTTTAGGGGTTTTTTCCCTCAGGAAAAAAGAGGGGCCCCGAAGAGAGAGACAGGGACTCATTAAGAAGCCAATTAAAGGGAAGGCCCTTCTTTCGCTTTTGCAAGGGTCCTTCCCGACTCTGCATCCAACCTGCATTGTTCTACTGCCGACTTTGGAGTTTCCTGTAAAAATGGGTCCTTTTCCCTCCCTGCTTGTGATCCAAGAATTTCTCTCAAATTCCTGGGCAAGGAGTGAGTGCGTGGCAGTGGTGACCCCGAGGAAAAGTTAACATTCGACAGTCACAGCAGATTTCTCCAGCCAGGCAGAAGCACAAACTTCTAAATTTATTAAAATGAGGTGAAGGCTGCAGCGAACAACCGGCTCTTCCCTGCTCGGCAGGCCATTGGCGAGCCTGCTGGAGTGGCTTTATCTCCAGGAATAGCCTGTTGTGAGCTGAAAATTTTACTGGGTGAGAGCATTGCTGCCCAGTCCCAGGAGCCCGTGACCGAGCAGCTCTTCATGTAGTGAGCAGGGGACACCAGACCTGTGGCTCCCTGGCCAGACAGTGGCTGAGGCAGGGAGGTTCCCTGTCAGGATCACTGCAGGTGCTGGCGCCTGCGCCCAAGCCCCACTCTCTCCGGACCCTGTTCTCCCCTCACCGCTGCTCATGGGCTGGGGTTCTCCCCACAGTGCCTCCCTCAGGCTGGACCTGCTGCCCCTGGGCTCTAGGCTGGGGTGGACCTCGCTTCCTGCTCTCTGCTCAGCAGATTCAAAGAGCCCACCCGCTGGGCCAGGTGCAGATGATCAAAAGCAATGTCCCTAAATGTCACCATGTTTCCTCTGGGGTGACACCCCCCACTGAGAACTGTTCCCACTGCTTTTGATGTTAAGGGTATACAAAATGGCAAAACTCTTACCCTCACCTTCTTCTCTCTGCCAGCAACTGAATGTGGTTAATTTAAGTCTACAGTTCAAACATTTGAAATTTCCTAGGATTTCTTGTGATTTCCTTTTTTTGTGTGTGTGATAGGGTTGAACCCAGGGCCTTCACACTGAGCTACAACTCCAGCCTCTCTCTGTCTGTCTGTCTGTCTCTCTCTGTGTCTCTGTGTCTCTCCTTCTTAAGATAGGGTCCTGCCAAGTCACCCAAAGTTGGCTTGATCCTGTTATGGCCTCCTAGATCTTGCCTCAGCCTCCTAGACCACTGGGTTACAGGTATGTGTCACCACACCCAGTTCATCATTTCCTTTCTTCTCTTTTGTTTGTTTAACAGAAAAGATGAAAATGTCAGTCAAAATAAATCACAGAATAGAAATAGTCAACAAATAAAATTCTGTATTTTTTTCCAAAGTCTCTGCTTCCCAGTAGCACTGCAGGAGAAGGCACAATGCTATGCTGGCCAGTTTGCCCGTCCCGTGGGGTCCACACAGGAAAAGAGCAAAGGGTGTGCAGATCATCCATCACCTCGCCTCTGTGGCCACGTGGTCACACCAAGAGTCAATATCCTCGGGCCAAAGACCCTGAAGAAACATCATGGTGCTTCCAAGGAGTGAGGCACAAAGGTATGGAAGTCCCATGACAATGCCCCAATTTGCACATAATTTAGGGTTTCCCGAGTTTTCTAAACTATCATGTTGCTTAATTTTCATAAAGGTGCCCATCTTTAGAGGTCTGTAGTTGAATTTGAGGTCCACCTGCCTGTTCACCCCTACTTGCCTTTCCACCCATCTGTTCATCCATGCATCTATCTATCCATGCATCTGTCCAGGCATCCATCCATTCATCTGTTCATCCATGTATCCATGCATCCATCCATCCACCCATCCATCCATGCATCTGTCCGTGCATCCATCCATCCATCTGTTCATCCATGTATCCATGCATCCATCCATCCACCCATCCATCCATGCATCTGTCCGTGCATCCATCCATCCATCTGTTCATCCATG
>PVJX010038454.1:0-16418 GCA_004027295.1 Dolichotis patagonum
CCACCTCCTTAGATATATATATGAGATGGATAGCTGGTAAGTTCTTCCTTTACAAACCTTCACTGTCTCCAACCTTCAGATTCACACAAGACAACCAATGGTAAAGGAAGAAGAGGAAGCAAAGAATGGTCAGTTGTAAAATCATGGTATAGAATGGCTCCCCGTCGTATTTCAGATTCTGATATGGCCAGGGGCTGACCTGCAAATACTGAGGATTGGAGAGGAGTTTGATCAGCTTGAGGCATAATTTAGCTCTTTTTCATGGGGATTTCCAAGAGAATTTAGGAGAGACAGACACATACAGAGTTAGTGTAGCTGGTGGTAATAATACCATAATAAAATATGTGAGAGGCGTGGAATGGTGACAGCATGTGGAAGGAAAGAGAGAAACTGCAAAGAAGAGAGGATTCCACTGAGTGGTTCCCCAAAAGCCTTACAAGAATGATATTTAGGCTAAATTTCTGTGTGTGACTAGTCCAAAAAGATGCAGCTAGGGAGAAGCCAAGACTGAATCAATTTACCAGGAAAAAAAAGAACAGTACAACTGTAAACGAAGTCTGTGTTTAGAATAACAATATCAGTTTATGTGTTTTGCATTGATGTAACTTTCAAAGATATTAAGAAGACATTAGAAAAGTATTGGCCTCAGGCAAAATGTAAACTCCTTTCTAAGACACCTGGCAAAAAGGATCGTTTCCACTTACAGCTCTTTGTAGAATACTTTTGTTTGAGTTATAATGGTTTCTTTGATGATTAATGAGAAAGATGGATATTCTTTAATGTAGTTGAGTAAAGGAATTGTGGTCTTTCAGGAAAACTACAAATTAATTTAAAAACCAAATTCAGAAAGTCCTAGTTGGAATGCAAATAGCTGTATGCAGGGGACTTCAAACTCATGCAAACAAACCAGGGTGAATACTTTTTATTCTGCAAGAGCGATGGTTGCAATAGAGCATATACTTCCCAGCAGGCACTGTGATGGGGAAAGTACCTTCATGGTTGTAATGCTTTTCAATAAGCGAGGAAGTATTATTGAAAGCAAATGGCAAATGCTTAACCAGTTCCGTATTAATAATGTGGACTTTTTTTAAGTTATGTTGAATAATATGTTAAAATGAACTCTTACTTAAGTCACTCATTCCAGCTGCCTACTTTTTCAGCAATTATATGAGAACAGTATGTGTGCAGCTTGTTTATTATCAATACTACACAAATTATCAGCACCCCTTTACCTATTTTAATTATTAATAAGAACAGTCTTATACCCAAATATTAAACTCCCCAGAGCATGCCAAGGGTGTTATGTGTTAGATCAAGTTAGACGTGATGTTAGCATTACAGTCAAGAGGGATAAAATCAGACAGGAAAAACAGAAACACAAGGAAATGGAGAACTCACACAAATGCACCCTTTAAAACAACAGCCTTTATGAATGGCTACAATAGAAAGCACCAGTATTAACATGATGGTGAAGATGTGAAGATATTGGACCCCTCTTGTGTTTTTAGTAGGAATATAAACTGCACTGCTGAAAGGGTTGCACATGGCCCCCATTTTTCTTCCTAAGAAAATGTTATAAGTTGATTTGTGTACCTTTCGTATTGATATGTTGAAATCCCTAACCCTAATCCTACCTCAGAAAGAAGTTGCATTTGGAGATGAATTTAAAAGCTGAAACTCAGACCCACACAGTGGATTCTAACCCGATATGACTTGTGTCCTTATAAGAAGAACTAACACACCACAATGTGCATGCAGACGGGAAGGTGCATATAAGGCCCCAGAGAGAAGCAGACCACCTGCAATCTAAGGAGAAAGGTGTCAGGAGAAAGTCTCTGGGGTCTTAGCATGTCTTCTTCAAGTCTGAGTGCTCTTCAAGGCCATGCATGTCACTTTCTTTGTGATTTAGACTCACCAACTTTATAAGCTGAGGCTGTCCCCTGAGGTCACTGTTGCTATTTCAAGGTTACTGCTGCTGTCATTTTCTCAGCCACAATTTGGCCAGGCCACATTGAGCAGGCATGTGGCACTGCCTGACTGAGATGGATGACTCACACTTTCTTCTTGGGATTAAGATGCTAATCTGGTCCATCAGCTATATGGAGACTCCTGGCTCCTGGTCACCTCTGCCCCAGTCCTCACCTTTCCTGCCTGGTCACGTTCTAGCTGAGCCTTACCACACAGTAGGCAGTAACTCCCCCAATTCTTTATAGATGTCCATTATTGACAAATAGACACTTCCCTACTTCCTTTCAGGTCCCCAAACATAGTTCTGTAAGTGGGTTAATGGTAGCACATATAAAAAGAGTGAGACATCTGAAAATATTTCATGAATCTGATAATAGTAGTTTTCTAATCTCTCTAGTAAGGTAATATTCAACCCTCTTGTCACCAAAGAATAATGAAAACTAGCTGTATATAGCAGACAGTTATGCAAGGTAAATATAATATACACTGCTTTTAAGAAGTTTATAGAGTATCTTTAATGTAGCATATGGTTCAATTGCATCTGTCTATTTTTTGCTATGCTATTGATTTCTATTATAAAATGCCAAGGGGGGTTTATGTGATAGGTTGCCCTATACATGGCCTTGTACTCAGACAATGAAATGAAAAATGCTCCTCTATAACCAGAGTCCAGATGCTTTCTTGAAGATGCCACATTTAATGCTGTCAAGAACTTTCTGTTGCAGAAAAAAGCAGAGCAAAATAAAAAGCTTCCCATTAATGGGCATAATTTCTCTCATAAAACCAGTGTCACCTAAAGTAAAGTGGCACCAAAGAAATGGGATTTCCAGGAGGGTAGAAAAATCTAAGAAAATCCTGATATTAAAATATTTGAATTTCTGATATATTTCATCCATAGTTAAGATTAAAATCAGGGAGTTAGTGATATATAAATACTGATATCCAGATACTATGATGGCCTGATGTCAATTATGTTCCACTTAACTATTTGGCAGAGATAGTCTTACAGTATTCAGAACTGGATGACCTGCGTAAGCTGATCATGCAACAAAACAATTGAGAATAATCTAGACCCAGAGAACCTTATTGCTCCTTATACATTTCCCATCCTAGAGAAATGATGATCCTTCCATGAAGGACAGAAGAAAGAAACAAGTTGCTCATAAAAAGCATGCTTTCATCTGTGAAAATATCCTAAAGCAGTGGAGCATAGACTTTCTTGGCTGTTATTTAACTTAAAAATATGTGAAAATCTATTCTCGTTTCCTCTTTCACGGTCCAGCACACTGAAAGAAGTCTATGCCGTGCTTTTGAGACACAGTAATGACACACATTACCCAAATAAATGTCAGAAACATACCAAATCCTTACTACTTTCCAGAGATTTAAAAGCTCTCTATCAAAGAGACCTAGGTCCTAAATTGGTAGGGTAAGTAAAGTAGTGCAGAGCTTTCCTTAATGGAAAAATGAAAGGAGGAAAGAAGATGGGATTTAAAGAGATGTGGGGTTATTCTAATAAAAATAATGAAGAGATAATTGTAAGTGCTAAGTAGTGATTTATATAAGAAGTGTTCTTCACACATATCCACTAGCACATTATAATTTAATAAATAGAATGTAGAGGTGACAATTACTTGAATATATTGAGTAAGCCTGTGGCCAGTGTCTGTGAGAGTATATTCAACCTGCACAAGGACACAGTCACACACAGCCAAGCTTAATGGATTGTGACAATGACACTCATTATATATTTTATAAGTCAAGATCAAGGTCCCTCAAATGAATTTGCACAGATGCATTACTTATAGGTAAATAATGACTTTGGAATTGGATAAGACTTCCAGTAATCCAGGGAATCTCTCCTCATCTTACACATGAAAAACTTAGGCTTTCACAGGCTAAATGCCTTATTTTAATAATACATTAATTTCCAAGTCAGTTCAAGGGAAAAAAGAATTGCTATTTCACAATACTCGGTAAGATAATTATGATGCTTCTTCTTAACTATACACTAAAAAACCATACAAAAAAGTAAACTATAATAAACTGTGTGTGTAAATTAATGGATTATAATGCCATATTTATCAATATGAATTAAAAGCAATGACACACACCTTAAAGCAAATAACACACCTGCACCTGAGCCTCAAATACTCATATTCTTCTCCGACAAAAACAGTAAGGCAAGCTTTTAGAAACATAACAGATTCTCAGGATGGGAAAGGGAAAATAAAAGATAAGCTTGTATTATATATTGTATTGCAGTAAGAAAGTACTAAAAAAAAGTCACATTGATTCAGTACATCAAGAGACAAAGAAGAGAGCAGAAATACTTCCCAGTGTTCAAGGTGGCACCAGAGCAGTAAGAGGGAAGTAAAGAAGGAGGATATCAAGACGAGGGAAGTAGAAGAACCTGACCAACAGATAAAGAGCATGATATTGTGTTATAACCCAAACTACAAAATAAACATTTATGAGTCCACACTGCAGATATGAAATAAAATTATAAATAACTAGGGAAGAAATTCTCTATGCAGAAGCATTCCAAATAATGTATCTATGGGCTTGGACTTCAAAGAAATTGAGGACTTAACACTAATTTTGTTCTTCAAGTGTGGACAGTGCTTAGTGACTCCTTCTCAAAGAGTACAGGATGGAAAAGGGTAAAATACCAATATCACAGTGGATAAATCTGACAAACTTTGCTTAGACCTGTGATCTAGACTGCTATCATAAATAAGGTATTTGATAATATCCAATCTTGATAGGCTGTGATGAGAAGTACTTCTGTATGGATACACTGTTCCACCTTGTTTGACATATTTGCTGTTAGGGTTGAACCACGGTGCTGCAAGGAGGCTCAAATAACTCCACAGAGGGAGAATATATGGAAATGTCACAACCATATTATTTCCTCTTCATTCTGTTAATAAAGGAAGGCAGAAAGTTCTGTCCAGGTTCAAGAGAAGAGGATTCAGTCCTCATTGCTCAATGGAAGAAAAGTCAAGATCACATTGTTGATCATAAACATGAGAAAAAGAATTTTTCAGGTGGTTTTTGGAAAATACAACCTATGCTGGGGATTTAGCTCAGTGGCTTAAGCGCCTGCCTGGCAAGCATGAGGTCGTGAGTTCGATCCCTGGTATAAAAAAAAAAAAAACAGGAAAATACAACCTAACACAGATGAAAACCATATTTGCTTGTCCTAAATGAGGACATAAGAATCCATGAGAAAGATTCTATTAAAATGGAAAACTTGAATATACAAGATAAATGTATCAGTGGTATAATGCTTTGGGACTGTCATCCAAAATGGATGCAAGGGTCGCCTGGATCTACTCATCTTCTGGGAAAAGAGAATGGGTGTGCAGATTGGCACAGATACTGAGAGATTAACACCCGTAAAACTTGCACATTCTTCATGGCATACAAGAAACAGTCAGACACTATATCTAAATGAATGTGAAAGGGCACAGAGAAATTTGAAAAGAAAAGAATTGGAAAAGACAATTAATAGTGAGAGTGAGAAGTGGAGGCTGAGGCTTGTGAATTCAGAGTAATCCAGTTTTATTTTTCTGCTCTAAGACTTTCTCCACTACTGTATGCACTCGGATAAGGGTGAAACTGTAAACAGTTTTGTCCAGCATAAGGATTTTGCTAAACAGATAAAAATCCATAGGAAGAACTGTATCAACAAAATTGGCAAAAATATTGAAAAATTGATAAATGGCATCTAAGAAGAAAGACAACTGTAGAGCTTTAATGAATTGGGAGAAAGACAAAAGTACAATAAATCAGAATTTTTGCAGTTGGTGAATGGATAACACAGGAGTAGTTTCACAAGTGGAAGGCAGGACCTTCCATTTGACTGTTTCTTGTATGCCATGAAGAATGTGCAAGTTTTACGGGTGTTAATCTCTCAGTATCTGTGCCAATCTGCACACCCATTCTCTTTTCCCAGAAGATGTTAATCTCTCAGTATCTGTGCCAATCTGCACACCCATTCTCTTTTCCCAGAAGATGAGTAGATCCAGGCGACCCTTGCATCCATTTTGGATGACAGTCCCAAGCAAATTTCTCTATGACCTGAGCATGTGGCATTCTGATAAGGTCAGGAGTTAAGGGTTAGGTCTGTGTGGACCCTGGGATGCAGAGATGAGTGTCTGAGCATGAGTGGAAATGAACTGCTATCGATAAAGTGGTAAAGAGACAGAAATGCCAGGACATTCAGTAGCCATCCGCACAGCATCAAACACACCAGGATGGCAGGAGCCTCGAAGTTCAAGGTCTTAGTGACTCAGTCCTCACAGTGCAAAGAAGGATAGGTGTATTTTGACTCGTGGTTTCAGTCCATGACTGGTTGGCTTCAAGACACAAATGGCATGCAGAAGAGCATAACACAGCCACCAGAAGCACAAAGAGATGAGAGGCACTGGGTACAGGAATACATCCTTCCCGGGCACACTCACAGTGGCACCTCCAGCCAGGTGCCACCTCTCAAGAGCTTAGCAAGCCAAGAACTCATCAGTGGATTAGGCCATCAAGGAGCAGAGTCCCTCCACAATACAGTTACCTTCCAAACATGAAACTTTGAGGGACACCTCAGACCCAAACCATAACAAGGTACTCACTGGATAATGGATTTTGATGAAGGAATCAAGGCACATATGAGAAAGCATCAGAGAAAGTAGTTCAGCTGAAATCAGTGGACTGTAAGGACCAGCACATAATGGGGCCTGAATGAGTAACATAGATTCTTAAAAACCAAAAAAATATATCACATAGTTCTAGAGGTAAAATGTAAATATTTCCCCAAAGTAAAAATAGTGCTTATTATTTTACAGGCTGGGAAGATTATAAGATTTTTTTAACTAGCTATTTACAGTCAAAAAATAACTAAATATTGAAATAAATAAATATTGAAAATATTACTTTAATCAATGAAATGTTATTTTTTAAAACACTATGAGTTACTCAGATTTTATTCCGTTATGTAGTCACACAAAATTCAATATGATTTTGGAAATTGAGAGGAATTTTGCAAAATAAAGTTAAAACTCTACCAAAATGTACAGAAAATTTCTGAACTTTAAAAAATTTGAGAATAGTAATGTTCATGAAAAATAATGTTAAAGTAAAGTATTCAAGGTGAAAACTTCATATATGTGCTAAAGAAGCTTTTTAAAAACAATGTCATAAAAATAAGGAAATAGGAAAACACATAAGAAAAGAATTTAAAACCAAGTATCTAGTCCTAACTCTAAATGTATATCATATATAATTTTCATAAAATCATTTTACTTCTTTGCTGTTAACTTTCTTTAAACAAATACATAAAAGCCTCTAAATTGTCATCATATGTAAATTTTCAAGAAAGAATTAGTTAAGTAATTCAACAAACATATATTGAGTTCTCTTGGCAATTAAAATACAGCAGTGAACCAAACTCCTCATGGTTCATTTTTACACTGTAATTAGTAGAAATCTATGCTAAGCAATAAACATTATGTAAGAAAATCACATTTACCTTGTGCCAGATTATCCTGCAATAAACGATTTTGAAAGAAAATTAGAAGCTAAGTGGTACCGAGGTCATGATAAGATGTGGAATTACGATGTAAAATTCAGCAGCCAAGACAGACCTCACTGCAAAAGTGACACTTGCAAAAGATTTAGATCTCATTTCCAGTTACAGTGGGGACATAAAATCAGAATTTAAAAGAACCCTAAATGCCTACCATTTTAGATGTTCAAAAAAATGGGAGCTAATTGAATTGACTGTGAGGAGTCCCCAGTCTACTCACTCTCCCAAATACCCACCTCCACTACACACGGGGTATCCGCGCCTGTAGAATGACCGTGCTCCATCATGGAGGACTGATTTGAACACAGAGTCACTAGAAGCTAGATTTAAGTCCAGGAATATGAAGCTCTTCTTGCCACAGATTTCTATTTGTGTTCTTAGAACATAAGTGGCCAAAAAAAAAAAAAAGACAGATGGACAGAATCTTAGATACAGAGGATAGCAAGACATGAAAATGTGGAAAATAGACATAAAAAGTAGAAACTGACACAAAGGCTGCACAAGCTTTTGGTATTTCCCAGCTTCTAAGGTTCAGGAATCAGGTGGGCTTTAGCTGCTGCAGCTGGCTAAGGGTCACACAAAACGAGAGTCATGGAGGGCCTCAAAGGGGGCCTGGAGTTGCTATGGCTGCCTGGGGGGAGAATCCTCTTCCAAGATCACTGTCACAGTCATGGCCAGCCGCAGGCTTCACCAGACATTGTCAGGGACTTACATTTCTTGCAACAGGGGGCTCTTCATAACACCCCCACAGCATGACAGCTTACTTCTCCCAGAATAAGGTCTTTGAGAGAGAAAGAGAGGAAAGAATACCCAAGCTAGAACATATGTTTTGTAATCTGATCTCAGGAATGAATTTGCGTCACATCTACAATAGTCTGTTGACTACAGACACATCACTAAGTACACACCATGCTGCAGGTGAAGAGGTTATACAAGGCTGTAAATACAGGATCAGAGCTCAATAGGAGCCATCTTGGAACCTTCTTAACACACTCTTTTTGCTTTTCCACCTCTTATTCTGTCTCTTCGCCTTTTTTCTTCCTTCCATCTCAGAAATTCAGAAATCAGCTGTGTGATCCACATGTGAAATAGATAAGAGTGGGTGGAGATTTGGCTATCTATGTCCCATTTTCTTAAGGATCTTTCTCATCCAGCCACTGGATTTTTAAACATTTACATTTTCCAACATTCATAGTGACAGGAGAGCACATGGTAGACATTTCAAAGCCTCTTCATTTACTACCATTTAGCATACCATACATTTTTCAAGCCTAATCTAAATCTAAAATTGCAATTAGTTAGATACATAGGTAGATAGACAGACAGACAGATAGAAAGAGGTAAACATTCCATACAGTAGGAAAGAGCTAAGCGATTCAGCAACTAATTTTAACTGAACTATTCAACCATTTCTTCTCACTGTTTTTACAGACCATTAAAAATAATTACCTGCTTTGAAACATGTTGTAGAAAGAGTAGGTACATTTTTTGGAATGTTTAACTTGTGTGCTTCAGTCCACATCCTATCCAAGCTATCACTCCAGAATGTGTCTCTGAAACTCTCCCATGTCACTAAAAGCTACCTCAAATTAGTGCATGTTCAAGTTTTTGACCATCTGCCTTCTCTCATGCCCTGAGGGTATCATTAGTACCTTACTGCCCCAAGAGCAGATACAGTGGGAAGGAGACATCAACATAGCCAGTAGCAATTTATATTACTGGCACCCAAACAGCTAATTTGCCTCATATTCTGCCAACTACCTCTCTGGCCGCTATTGTCATGTCTGGCTGTGACCTGTATTGGCATTTGGTAAGAAAATATTTTTAAATGATTTATAATAAAGAGCTGATTAGAGAAGCCAAAATAAAGTAAGATTTTGAGGGTAAAATTTGATTAAAGTCCCTGGAATGACAATGAAGCAAAGTCACCCATGTTAGCACATAGTCAAAAATTCTTTTAAAGATAGGGTGGTGATATATTTCCAAACTTGATAGTAAGTAGATGCTGATTATGACAGTAAAACTTCATTTAGTATATTCATCCACTGAAGAATTAGTTGTCTGTTCAGTGTAATTAATATGATAACAGATAAACTTGTAAAATAAGAAATGTCATTAGCTACTAAGCATTGTAGCTAGAGAATAGCATAAAATATCATATATCTAAAGACATTTTAGAGAAAGAAAAAGTAGTAATTAGAATCATTCTTCCCAATTAATTCTAACCAAATATTTTCGAGGGGTGACTTACCCTTCTAAACTCTTTGGTCCTTTTCTAAAGAATAGTCATAGATGGCAATAAAAAAGGCAAAAAAATAATGTGTAGCAAAGATAATCAGAGATAAATAACAAAGAAACATGTAAACACCAGATGTGTCTGAAATAATCCAAACTTCTGTGGGAAAAGAATTTAAAACCCAAGATAGCGATACATTATTTGCTTTATTCCAATGTAGCATAATTTCACTCAGATGTTATGAGCATGACAAAGGCTTAACTTTTATCTTGTGAAGGTTTTAGATCATAAATGGTCAAGTTCTCTTCCCACTGGTTACTTAAAACCAAGTATTCTGCATGTGTAACTGCATGTATTTTTTATGGTATGCATTTTATGCTTTACTTTTGCCTATTGAATATTCTTTCATTTTAAAAAACTTTTTCATCATTTGTATCAATTAACAGTTGATGCATAACAAACTTATTCAAACTCAGTGGTTTAAAACAATAAGCATATAATATTTCCAGCCTATAGGTCATCTGCTGAATCTTATAGTCTAGATGATTACAACTAAGCTTCACATGTGCCTGAGTTTCAATGGAATATACGTGGTGCTTCACACACGACGCATGTATCTAGACACTTGATTGGCTGTTCACTGTGATAATACACTGGCTGTATTCATATTATTGTTACTTCAAGACAGAATGCAGAATTGCACAGTTTCTAGGCCCAGGCTTCAAACTTCAGTTTTCTAGCTTTTTATTGACAAGATAAATCTCAAGGTCTCCCCAAATTCAAAGGTAGGGAAAATAGACTCCACCTCTTAAGGTAGGAGCTGTAATACTATATTACAAAGAGCATAGATCCAAAGATATTATAAAGAATTAAGTAATACATATCATATATATGTGTATATTACTTGTGTATATACACATGTAAGTATTATGTCCCACACTATATATTTTAAAGCTATCTCAAGTTATTTTTTATTGTGTGGGAAAACTGGGCTTAACTAAACATAGGTAAGTACTTAAGTCTTCTTTCATGAATAGTTCTTCATCATGTAGTTCTCAGAAAATATTTCCTTGGCCCTCTAGTACTAAAATTGAATCTGTTCAAATATCATGCTATGCAAGCTCTTATTATTACACCAAATTATGTGTCCTGTTCTCACACATTCTGTTCCCCCAGTATAATGGAAACTGAGGAACAAGGACCTTCTCTGCTTATTCACCAGTACATCACTAGCAACTGAAGGCCAAGCCTGCTTCACAGCACGTGTGAAGGGGAATGAATGAGATGCAGTTTTGACTATTTATTTTGCTTTTTCTCTGGTTACCTGATGCCCAGCAGTAAGCCAGATCACTACACCAAGACGCCTCGCAAGAGGTTTCGGGACTTCAGGTGAAGATGTCACCATTCCCAGGACTCTCAGGCTATAGACTTTGCAACTCAGTGCGCACATTTCTCAGCACTATGCTGAGGGTGGAGGTGTTTTGTACCATTTCTTGTTACTTAGAGAAAGGAGGGGTCCTCAAACCCTTTGTTACAGACTGGTTTATGTCTCTTCCCAAAATTCATATGTGGAAGCTCTGACTGCTAGTATCTCTGGAGATAGGATCTTAAACAGGTAATTATGCTAAAAGGAGGTCATTGGAGTACACCCTAATTTGCTCTTGACTGACATTATTACAAAAATAGAGAGAGACAGAAACAGAGACAAAGACAGACAGGCACGCACACACACACACACACACAGAGAGAGAGAGAGAGAGAGAGAGAGAGATTACAAAGAAGGTGAACTGTGAACCAAAAGCGATTTCAAGACAAGCAGCCCTGCCAACACCTTGACCTTCGCTGTTAGCCACCAGAACTGTGAGAGAACTGCTGTCAGCCATGCGGTTTATGACACTTCGTTACAGCAGTGCAAGCACATTCATACAGGTCTTTCAGACCAGTACAGAAATACAAAGCTCTCCGCCACATGTTTAGCTTGATTTGCCCCAGAGTAACTACTATGAGAGATCTTCTCTTCTTCTTAGGTAACATACATAATGAACTGAATTTTTACCAGCATCATGTGTTTGGAGTCATGGATAATATTACATTTATACAACATGATGCTCATTAGATCTTAATTGGATGGATAGATAGACACATAGAAAGTTAATGCATCTGACTTAAAAATGGATGAGGTTATACTGATATTTGCAAGATAATGGATAGAAAAACCTGTCAGCCCTGCCAAAAGTAAGTTACTTCCTTGAATTTTGATCTGTTTTATCCTACAAAAAGGACACTTTTGATTTATGTGTTTAATGAAACCTGCACTGGAGCAGAAGAGTAACATCTCTGGATGAATTTTAAAAATCTGCTTCATAGGATACAATTGAAGGAACTCAAATCTCACATTTATTAGAAAATGATAGATAATACTAATAGAAAATATAATGTTACTGTAATAAATTAGGGTTCTTCAGAAAAGCAAAAATAAGATAAAAAGTTTCCCAGAAGATTAACCAGTGAGCTAAGGGGCAGTACTGAATCAAAAATATACAATGGAGTAAAAGACATCAATTATAGAAGAATATGCACTTTCCAAGCATAATTTGCAACAAAAATGCATATTTTAGGATAAAATAATGAGATTTATCAGCTTTGAGATTAAATATAAATCAAAATATGGTATTACATAAAACAACCAAACAAACACAGTGTTAGTGAGGATTGTCTTGGGGATTTCTCAGGAACAAATTCTGAAATGCAGATTTGTGTGAAATTAAGTAATGCTCTTGACAGAGACATCTTTGTGGGAATGAAAGAATCAAGTAGTCGAAAAGAAAAATGATGATTAAGTTACAGCAAAGCCCTCAACTGACCCCATTAGTTATGGAATTAATGTGGCACTTTACGCTTGTTTATCACTGAAAAAAGAGGCTTGCATTTTGGTCCTCTCTAACCAGTTATCACATGTAGACTTCTCTTGGAGAAGGTAGATAAACTTAGAATAGACAGCTGCCTCTAACTGAACACAAGTCTTCAGGACAGTCTTTTTTGAATCTTCAGTACACATTACCTTCCACCCTAGAAGGATGGTGTGTACAGCATACAGTGCCACCCAATACAATAAACCCCTTACACTGTTAATAGCTACTCTCTTTCTAAATATGTTGATCTTATCAGGGGCTATCTCCTGCAAGATTCAGATTTGTCTCTTCTCCTAGAGAAAATTATAACAATATTATGATTTGTAACCAAATGTCTCCCCAAAACCTCATTCAGTCATGGGGGCAGGCTTCTAAATTTTTTATTCATTCCTCTTCTATGCTGAGATTATGGGTGTGAGCGCTACAACAATCCTAGGGTGAGTAGTCTACATGCAATGTAAGGAACAGAAGAGTCTTCTCTTTGTGCTTCTCCCTTTTTGCCCTTGTTGATTTTTCTGTCTTCACCACCAATAACAGTTGCCCTCTTCTGTGAGCCACCCTACTTCGGACCCAGCAGATTGTGGACTGAAACCTCCACAAACTGTGAAACAAATAAATCTTTCTCTCCTTAATTTTGACTGTTGGGTATTTTGTCTCATCAATGAAAGAAATGTAACCAACATAAACAGAAAGAATAGTAGACCACACAACCTGCAGCAGCTGGCTATAAGTGTGCAGCAATACTCAGTACCTTTCTTTCTATTATCTGTTATAGTTGCACCCTCCTCCATGACCACCTATATGCTTTGTCTACACACCCTACCTACCACTGTTTTTGCTGACTTTATGTCGTGAGTTAATGCAGATGTTTACTTTTCATGGTCATTTTTACTTTGTGAAAGAGCCAAAAGTCACATGTGCCAGATTCAGTGCATATGGTTCATGAGGACACACCTAATGTATTTGACAGAAATTTCCATAAATGATTGATCATCACAGATGATCAACAACTTCACTGAATGTTCAAATTAAAAAAATCTATTACAATAAAAGACACATGGTTATTAATTCCCATCAATGTACTCAAAATATTTCCCTTAATTATGAACATCCTTCTCCCTTCTTGGCAATATATCTCTTACTGTAATAATTTTTCATTAAATATTTTTGATGGGAATAAAACTCACAGTGAGACTAAACTGGTCTAGCACTATATGATAATGAGTAAATTTGTTTCCAATTTTTAAAAAAATTGTCATAAAAACAGTTTTGAACAATGGCCATGCTAATGGTAACCTGATGTAGCACAGAATTGGTTTCCACAAAGTCTTAGATGATATTTAAACAGACTGTATTAGATTTTATTAAACATTCATTTGGGAGAAAACCTGTAGGTTAAAAAGAATTCAACAATCTTATAGCAGAAATTATTGAGTAAAACAGTCTTTAAAATATTTTATAACTAATATCTATCAATTTATCTAAGTTCTACACTGGAATGGAGTTTCTAAAGGAGTGGATTAATCCTGCTTTGTGCTTAAGGGGTCGTTAGTTTTCCTATGGTTGTAATGAAAGGAAATCATTACAGAAGAAAATTATTCACATCAGAATGGATGGTATTAAAACCCGATGCCATACATACAACTGTGTTTAACAGACAGTGACATTTGTACCTGCAGTAGATGACCACCAGTTTGTGAATTATTTCAGACTGAGATTCACAACTGATTCATCGGTGTGTACTAAATACCTGCCACACTGCCTTCCAAGTAAAACTGTTTGATAAATATTTTATGAGTGAGTGAGTCAGTTTATCAGGAATAGATTAATATAAATCTATGCCTATAATCAAAATTCACTAAAATCCATCTAATAAATCATTTGTCCGAAGATGAATAGGATATGTTTTAAATAGAAATTTGAACACTAAAAGTATTCTAATAGACTTTGTCATGGGAATTACGCAGTTTACTAATGATCATGTAAATTTATTTTCTAAAATGAAAGGTTACCCAGTAAGCACAGTGCTACAAAATCAGCATATATTGACTGGGGCTGTATTACATGACAGATGCTGCTGCAGTTTGGGAAGTAGGATTAATAATACACAATTTGTCCCCAAGAAAACTTCAGCTTTTAGTGATGGTAATAGTCATATGAAAACTAACTATGTTAATATAAAAATCCATTACAAGTATGTAGTAACGATGCTAGATTGCCCTTCTTGAGTAACAGAACGTGAAATTTAGCTACATACGGAGCCCTAAGAATAACTGCTTCCCAGCACATTTTGTAGCTCTAGTAACCATGTAATCAGTCTCTTGGATGGAGAATAATTAAGTGTTCTATAAAAACTTCAGTGCATAGCTATTGCCGGGGATTTAGCTTAGCGGCTCAAGCACTTGCCTATTAAGCACAAGATTGTGAGTTCGATCCCCAGTACCCCCCTCATCTCCCCCCAAAAAAGAATTTCAAGACCCTCTCTCTTTTTTTAAGAGCAGAATACATATTTTTTGAGGGAAAGAAGGTTTCTGTCTGAGAGAAAGACAGAAGGGGTCCCAAGTGGGTTGCCAAAGACTCTGTCTTTTCCAGAGACTTTTATATAGCAAAATCACAAGTGAGGCAGGTCCAAGGTGGGGAACACATAGAAACTCTCAAGGAGAGCACGACAGACATAATTATAGCCAACCAATGAGATTAACTGTTCTGGTAAAATGATTAAATCAGAATCAAACAGGGAGGCAAGTCTCAGCAAGCAGGCATGAATACAGAATAGGTCTTTAGTGGCTCTTTCTGGCTTCTTCAAGGTGATTGATACCTAGCATATCAATCTCTGATGTTTATATTTAGGATGTGGTTATATTTCTTTCGTCTTTTGTCTTGAGATCTGGCCTGCAGTAGAGGTGTCTGTCTTCTCCAAGGTTGCAAGATATCTGGTCTCCTGTACTGGTTTGAGGGCCTAGCATTGTCTGACTGCCTTTAATATTTCTAATTAACTCAGATGCCTACAGAATTTCCCCCTCTGAAGAAGTACACTGAACTGCCATGAGAGAACAATGGGTGATGACTGATTTGGTTCTTCAGACTAAAAGTGTTGTACTGTTGACTGGCAGTCAGAGATACTCTACAGAGGTTCTATCTAGAGGCCCTCAATAGACACCAGGCATTTTCATCTAGGGTAGGCAAACAACTTTAAGTCTGGAGGAGACAAAAACAAAGAAACAATTAAGTATGCATGGGCCAAATAATGGAATCAATAGGATAATTATGAGTATAGCTAACAAAGATTTCTAACAAGAGTGGTTAGCAATGACTTCCCATAAGGAGGAAAAGGATAAGGTCCAGGGAATTTTAGGGTCTGACATGTCATTGATTTGCCATCTAATATCTGGAACAGCTACCAAGACATTAGTAGAAGGATCAGGAATGTACACACAACATTCATTTTTTACAACTGCGTACCACTCTGTGCTGCTGTTAATATGACTAATGTCACCCTATTTTGTAGGCGAGCCTATCTCAACAACTTTACTTCTTTATTTAGGAGAAACCAGCTTTAGTGTCATTTAAGATCTTCTATCTTTCCTAACCCATTTTATCCTATTAGTGTTTGTTTATATATGTTAGAAAATAAAAGCAAAGCTGAACTTAAAGGATACTAATAGGAATGAAAAAGCAGTCATTTATTCTTCTACAAGAATTGGGATTTCTGAGGGTG